>CAUYSK010001168.1:0-29862 GCA_963575035.1 Avahi laniger
TATCTCATTGTGGTTTTGATTTGCATTCCTGAAAGATATTTTTAAAATAACTGCTTTGTCTAATGATGGTGGATTTAGCAGAACTAAACAAAGTTGTTTTTTTGTGATAGCTTAGATATTAAATTATGAAAATGGAAGACAAATAATATTTTGTGTTAGGATATATGGGAACCACAGATTTGAAGAACTCCTCATGGATCTAAAGTCATAAGGGTTTGCTTTGATGGTAAGGAGGCTGAAAGAGATTACTTAATGAGTGTTTTCTATGTTAACATCTTCTGACTTCACAATTTTCCAAACATAATGTTGTATGTATTCTGATGCAGGCAAAGAGATAATTACAGAGTAACTGCTTGCACTCAGTATAAATTAATCAAATGTAAATTAAATAAACTGTAAATAGAAGTTACTCCTTAGCTGATACTGGCAAGTGAATCACCTCCATTATAGACTCATTTTTGTAAAATTACATCTAATCACAGTATTTTAAGATAGTGTTTGGCAAAACATCTCTAAATCTGTCAACAAAAGCAGCTATTACTCCTTTGCAGCTGAATTCCTTTGCCAACAAACACCCATCTGTCTGGAAAGATTTACTTACGGTTCTGCCTGAAGGCAGGGGTAAAATCTCAATGACCTCTGGAGGTTTCTTTCACCTTTGTGCTTAGAGAGTCAATAAAAATTTATTTTAAAGTAATCTTACCATGAACCTTCACAAACTACAATACTAAAATGTAATCAAGTCTGTCCCAAGAATCCCAGAAATAGATATTCTTCTGGTAATTATTTGGCTGGTTTTGCTTGGTCAACATTTTAATCTTGATTGTCAATTGCTGCTCTAATAGAGTCCAAACTCTTTAATATGGCTTATAAGACCCCTAAGTTCCAGTCAGCACCACTGTCTTTATACTGCGCTGGACTGATGATTTTAGCTCTTCAAGCACAGACCTTTGCCCACGCCTGCCTGGGCCACACTTTCCCTCCCCAAACCTATGCACCCCTTGCTGTGGCTAAGTACTCTTCCTGCAGGCCTTGGCTCAGGTTGGGGGATCAGGAAGCCTTCTCTCTCTCCACCTATCCCAGCATGAATTAGGTGACTCCTTTTATGCACATAGCACCCTTTCTGATGTTTATAATCCAAGTACATTTCTTTGTATTCACTTTTCCTCTAAGGGTTCAGGATAAGAACTGCATCTCATTTGTTACAGTAAAAAGCAGAGGAGGCAATCAGGTTGTAGGGATTTCTACGCCTTGCTAAGAAGCTCGGGCTTTATCCTGAAGGGTACAGAGAGAAGCCATTGGTCAGGCTCATGTATGCTCTCCAGAAAGATCGTATCAGCACTGTCAGAGAATGCACTTCTAGAAGGCAAGGGCATGGAGGGTGAGGGGTCCACACCAGCAGCGCTGAGACTGCTTAGGAAACCATTGCTGTAGGCCAGGTTGGGGATGATGGAGTCCTGATCTACAGCTGTGATGCTGGAGACGGAGAATCATAGTTCGTTTGGAGACACTTAGGAAGCAGAAATCTGTACCATTGGTGACAAAGTATGTGGCAAACAGAAGGACTTAGAGAAAGAGAGAGAGAAATAAATCAAGGGGAAATTTGGTTTCTGGCTTAGACAACTAAGTAAATGATAGTGCTAGTCACTTGAGAAAGAACAGGAGAAGGAAGAAGTTGAGGCTGGGGAAAGGGATGACTAAATCCACTGCAGGCACTGACTTCAAGGAGCCTGCAAAGCACTTAGGAGATGGCCAGGAGGTGTCTGTATATACGTGGAGCAGCTATGAAGAAGAGAAGTCTAGACCAAAGATAAAAATTCGAGAGTCATCAGGTCATAAAGGGTATTGAATTTATCAGCACGGAGATCACACGAAGAAAATGTATACCAAAAAAATAGAGCAGGCCTTGGCTGGAAACCTGAGCCATACCAACATCTGAAGGGTAAAAGAAGAGAGAGTCCTGGAGAAAACTGAGGAGTGGCCAGGGAGAAGGGCAAATCAAGAGGAAGTGCAGTCAAAGGAAAGAGAAAGTTGCAGAAGACAGATATTATCAATAAGCTATGGTTGCGTAGCCAGCACGAAATCTCAGTAGCACGCTGCGATAAGCATTTACTAACCTGCTCACGAGCCTACGGGTCAGCTCCGATGGCTTTGCTCAGGCTGCAGGGCTCTGCGTCAGCTGAGGCTGCTCCTCTTGCATGTCTCTCATTCTCTGGGGACTAGCGAGCTCCCCTGGGGCATGTTCTTCTCCCCGTGATGGCAGAAGCCCAGAGAAGCATGTGGAAGCTTGCGGAGCCTTCTAAGTCCTAGCCTTAGATGGGCGCTCTACCGCTTCTGCCCCATTCCATTGGCCAAGGTAAGTCACAGGCTAGATAGGCCCCACGTCAAGGGTGGAGAAGTGGCCAACAGGGATCAAGACTGTGACTGTGGCTGGAGTAATTTCATAGGGGGCTTCATCTTGCCAACAAGTGAAAAGTGACATTGCTCACTCAAACAAAAATACTGTTTTTGTATGTTTTAAAACACCTAGAACCATGGACCTGATTGGCCCATCCCTTTCTAGGATTCTAGCATGCCAGAGTCATGCACTAGAAGTCACACCCTTAAAAGAAACCAAGGGTCCCCCAGAAGAAAAGAATCATATGGCCTGTGAGGGCTGGATGAATGTCAGGGTCAGGGTTTCTTTAATATCAAGATAAAAACTGGCTCGGATAAGCTCTTGAAGGGGAGAGTTTGTTGTTAAGATTGTAAGGATACATGTCGGGTAGAAGTGGGAAACTATTAAGAAGGGAATCACATCTACGGGCTGAACATTTTCCATGGCTTTCACATTGGTCTCCCTCATATAGTTTTACCTTCTGCACTTCTGTAACATTCCCTCTGTCAACTGATGCTTCCGTTTACTCACAGTGCCTGTTCTATGTAATGCTGGCTGGCCGTGATTCTGACGCGGGGCATTTTTCTGCCCCTGCCTCTAGCTGCCTTGGGCTCTCTAAGTTTCCCAGTTTGAATTGTCAAGAGGAAGATTGAAGTTTGCCCAGCTCGTTTCTCACACTCAGCTGTGTCACTGGCAAGCTCATTATTTGGTCACCCTTTAGTCAGATGGCCACCTCTAGTCTAACCAGCTGTGACCACTGGGGGCAGGTCTAGGGGTCAGGAAGTACTGTAGATAGGGAGGTACCAGTGGAGCTTTCTAGTAAAGGGAAGTGCCCAGAACACTGGGAGGAGGATTCCAAGTGTGAGTGGAATGCCCACCCTCTACCTATCTAGAGAGTCTCTCAGGTAGAAAGTTCGTCCTGAAGGAAGAAGGTTGGGAGATGCTGTGACTAAACCCCAGATCACTGACCAGTGACAGACGTAAAGGGAAACTTTCACATGGTGCATGATGCCACGTGTCTCACAGATCTCTCAGTTCAACCTCGTTGACAAAAGCTTGTCCAGGATCTTGGAGATAAAAACTAAAGCAATACATTGAATACAAAATCATAACACTGAGAAAGATGTAAGACAGGCTAGGTCCACACTGTTTGGAATCCTTATCCAAGGCATGAAACACCGGCAGGGAGAGTGTCCTCTTCCTGCCCTCCTGAGAGGAAAGGTACCATATGGGAGGAAGGATGGAGGCCATGGCCATTTGTGATGTCCGGTGAGATACCAAGACAGCCAGGATGGCTGTGGTCATCCTTCCCTCGCAATCAAAGAATAGGAGCAAGCACCTGGAATAGGAAGCGGAAAGTTCCAGGGTACATCACAGCCTTCCTAAACGGCATCATTTGATGCCCTCTAACTTCCGTTTTGCAGGATTTGATTTCCCTCCAGGCACACAGAGAATAGACAACTCTAGTGTCTGATGGTGTGGCTGTCACTGCGGTCTCCATGGAACTTGCAAAGCTCATCCTTACTCCATCAGGGGCAGATATGTTTCTCTCTTCTCTGGGA
Organism: Avahi laniger; assembly: GCA_963575035.1. NCBI lineage: Eukaryota > Metazoa > Chordata > Mammalia > Primates > Indriidae > Avahi > Avahi laniger. Next base: position 3,940 of record CAUYSK010001168.1, read on the forward strand.
AGTTCTCCAAAGCCCTGAGAGCTTGTCTTCCAAACCTGGGCTCTGCCCTACCCCCAGCCAAAGATGTCTCCAGTTACTCAATTGATTTCTCATTGTGCATCTACTCTGCACTTAGAACTGGGTCAGATCTGAGGGGAATGATATTTCTCAGAATGCCAAACGTGCCAGAAGCAATTTGAGAACAATAGAGAACAGCACACGGTCAAATACTGCACAAGAGAATGCAAATGACAGTTCAAAGAAGGCCAGGGTAAATTAACTAGAATCACCATAACATGGTCAGGGATACAGAGAGGATTAAATGTGACCTAGCTCCCAAAGAACACAGCGATTGCGGCTATTAAAACTACTCCCTAGTACCTCCCTCTTCTCTCACCTTCAAAAATAAAGCCCAATATTAAAAAGCATAAATAATAATTTATTTAATTTTCTAAATAAACATATGACACACATGTTACTTTTAAAAAGGGGGAAGAAGGTGTCAGCAAATCAAACCGTGAGGTGTCACAAATCCAAGAGGATTGGAAATCACCACATTCATGTCCCCTTTGGGTCTGGAGAGATTTATGCTTCTTAAGGGTGTCCAGACGTTAGCAGCTCAAACCCCGCACTGTATTCTGGCTGCATTTAAAGGACCCACAGGTCAGACCAAAACACAACGGAGCTTTATATGCCAATTTTTCTTGACTCTCTGTAGGTCAGGGGAAGTTAAGCTCATGTAATTAGGGGATAAAGATGGAGGCTGGGAGTGGGGGATGGAAGCATGATGAAAGTTCCAGAGTTTAAAGGCTCTGTAGGAAGTCAGAGGAAAAGTCGATAAAGTCATGTCTTTATGAAACATGTGTTTTTCATGGTAGAGTAAACGTATTTGCCATCACACCCAGGGAATCTCCCTGTGACTTGGCGCTGTCACCCATCTGTGGCAAGGACCTTTCAAATTCATCGTGATGATTGTGAGGACATTGTTGTCCTGAGTCACCTGCTCAATCATCAGACACCCATTCAGTTATGTCCAGTCTCATATCAGCACTGAGTGCATTTCATCGCATTAACTTTATTTCACGACTGATAATCCAGGTGACTTTCTACGATAATTCTCTCTTAACATGTGATGGATCTATCCACAAATGGTGGCTAAGAACAAAGAGCTTCCTGTAAATGATGTGGCCAGGCCCAAACATATACAGTCTCAACATACAATCACCAAAAGATGTCAGGAAGCAGTGACCAGCAGCAGTAAAAACAAAGCAGGAAGAATTATGAATAGCCATAACTGATACAATAAGTAGAGAAAAGCACTATAGTCCTCAGAACAAATACACAGAAAAGAATCTCAGGTTGACCCAATGACAAACATAAATACACATATTGATCGACTGGATCCTAGAATCAGTCTTCTAGACTCCAGCTTGTGCTATTAACAAACTAATGAAGCCCATGACTCCTTCAGACTGAAAACCAATGTTAATGAACTCAGTGAGAGTCTTGTGAAAACTGGATACCAAGCTGATGGCTATTCACAGTACACACATCCACGGTTCATCAGGAACTAGTACCAGATGTACCTCTTAAGACAACATACCAGTTACGTGTGGTGGTCAAACGGCATTTGTCTATTAGGCATCTTTGACATTTATCATTTCGAAGGGGAAATTTTTTTTATGTCCATAAGTTTTTTCAGTTTTCGTTCATTATCCATCCATGTATCATTCCTTTCCTTCTTTCCTTCCTTCCTTCCTTCTGTCCTTCCTTCCCTCCTTCCCTCCAAGAAATGTACCCTGAGCACCTGCTATATGCCAGGCACTGTTCTGATCTTTGGAAAGACAGTGGTGTACAAGGCAGACAAGATCCCTCCTCGAGTGTAGTTTACATTCTACAGAGGGGAGGCAAACAAGAAACAAGCAAACACATACATAAAGGATTAAAATGTCAGATAATACTTGAAGCCCCAAAGGAAAGAAAAAGTAACGGAAGAGAGTGAGGCTGCTTTGGAGAAAGCGGTAGGGAGAGTTGACCTTTGCACTAACCCTTGAATGTGGAGAAAGGTGGGCTGTAACCCAGGGTGCCTCAGTCTCGGCACTGGTGACATTTTAGGCTGGATCATTTTTTGTTTTGGAGAATCATCCTGTGCGTTGTGGGAGGTTTAGCAGTGTCCCTGGCCCTCATCCACTGGATGCCTGTAGCAGCTCCACCTCCAAGTCATGACAATCAAAATATCTCCAGACATTGTCAAATGTCCCCTGGGGGATAAAATTACCTCTGTTTGAGAATGACTGGGCTATGTGAAGATGTGGGGAAAAGCATTCCAGAGGGAGGGACCGGCATGGACAAACCCTACACTGGGAATGAGCTTGAAGCGTTTGGGGGAGGAAGACCAGTGCGAATGAAGTGCATGAGCAAAGTGTGAAGAGAAGGCAGGATGAGGCTGGGAGGGCACCAGATCAGGAAGGACCTGACAGACCATGGAAGAATCTGCATTTATGTGACAAAACATACTCTTAACATCTAAGCTATTGGTCTCATGGAATGAAGAATAAATGCATGAACCCAATTCACAGAATCATCTATGTTTCTGCAGTTAACCAGGGTATCCCTGAGTTAAAGTTCCATAGTTTGAGGATCTTTCTGAGTCCAAATGCCCATTCCTTTAGCACCGTTAGAGAAGACTCTTTTAGGTACTTTTTTTTTTAAAAAAAAAAAAAATCTCCATTCCAGTAATTGTCTCCTCAGTAGGTTATTCTGTTGCATTAAGTTCTCTTTGTTAAAATGCTCAACATCCTTTTTAAAAAGGTTTGCATTGAACATCACCAGCACTAAGTAAAGAAGCACTTAATTTATCATTCCTTGTGGCTTTGGACAGGACCAGGATTGTCAACAGTAAATAAATCATATGTCACATTTGATTTGTGTGCAGTTTACATGTTATTTTATCAGAGGTAAAAAAAAAAATTCGACATCGAATTGCCAGCATAAGACAATCTTTAGGAAAGTTTATTCTGAGACAGAAACAAAGAGATTTTTCTCCTTCTTTTTTCCCAAAAGAGAGATACAATTAATGGTGATAATCCTCTTGAACATTGAAATAGATGTCTTATCATGGTAAATAAAGTAGAATTTCTCAGCTGGTTTCTATCTGAGAAAAGTAGTGCTGAAAGCTAGAAGACTGATTCTTCAACACGTTCCAAATTTCAACTACACAAAAGTTCCCTTCAAAATTACTCGAGCATGATTAATTGAGCTGTAAGCTAAGAAACTGACTGTATGTCAGAAATAATAGTAAAAATAGAGTTTCGAGCAATTTGTAAATGGTGACTTCAGGTAATATAACCAAGGAAAAAAAAAGGCAAAGGGATTTTGAAAATAAACAGTATTGACAAAGTGAATAGAGCTGCAAAACACTTGGATCCTCCCTTAGGCTTCATAATCATAGAAGCTACATGATCTAGTGAAAAGAGCTTGGGGCCAGGAAATGCAGTTTCTAACTTGTATGGCACTAAATAACTCTGACTTTAGCAAATCTCCATGCTGTGCCTCAGTTTTCTTACCTGCCAAGTGGGTGTAATGGTAGCAAGTGTACTTAACTCACAGAGTGGGTCAAATGCTGAAACATTACAAATTTACAAAAAATTTCATATAAAGTATAAAACCTTATAAATATGCAAAGATATTATGATCTGTAAATTGCCACAATGCCTGAGACTTTATCCCAGGAAAGGTCTTTTTTGGCTGAGAAGAAGAAATTCCAGTATCAAATTCCATTTCAAATAAGCCACATAGTCCACAGAGGCAAATGGTCTGTGGAGAATTCTCAGTTCTCATCTCCTGCATGGAAACTGAGTCACAAGAGCGAGATAGAGCAGGAAGGTGTCTTCTCTCAGGCCTGCTCTCGACAGTCGATTTTGTTGATTACCAAGGACCACCATGCCCATACAGGATTAAGTTCTTTCATTCATTCAACAAATAGCCATTGAGCATCTACTATGTACAGAGCCTGGGCTAGGCCTTGGGATATGGAGAGTAATTAATGACAGGTCCTTCCATTGATTAAAGAAAAGTTGCACAAAAAAGGGAAGCATTACATCACTAAATGTGTACATTGATGTACTACATACCGTTTATGTGTTTATGGCCTGTTTCTCCCTACTAGAATGTAAGCTCCATGAGGATAAGGGCTCTATACATCCTGTTCACAGCAGTATCCCAAGTGCATAGAACAGTGCCTAGCACGAAATAGGTGTTCAATAAACAGTTGTTGACTAAACACAAGAAAAAAAATCCATCAGTTTATTGCCCCTGTGGTTGACAAACAGGAGGAGAGGAAGCTCCTAACATTTATTGATCAGAGAACTGTGCCAATCACTTTCTATAAAGGTCTTACACATTTTACAACCATTTTTCAGGTGCCAACCCAAGAAAGGGGATGGTTAAAAAAATCCTCATCCAAAATCACAAAGCTTCTAAATAGGGAACAGAATCTGAGCCTGTTCATTCATTTATTGACATTTTTTATTGTGCACCTACTATGTTTCTGGCTCTATGGCAACAGGGAGACAGCAGAAAATAAGACAGACAAAACTTCTGTTCTCACGGCACATGCAAAATTGTGAGGGACAACAATATAACGCAACAGACGCAAGTCTGCCTGACGCCAAGATCCAAGACCCTTTCACGCACTGCCTTTTTTTGAGTCATCACTTTGTGGGAACAAAAAAGAACATGAGGGAAAATGCATGCACACCCCAAACCCAAGCTGAGTATCCCCAGTAAGCCAGAAATCTAGAAAGAATAAAGCCAGATAAATGAGTCTACCCAGAACAGTAAAACGTCCTTTTCCAAAATCTAAACTGAAAATGTTTGCATTTGACATGGGTGCCTGTGGGCCCAAAGGCAGGCAGCTCATGACCACGGACAACACAGAGACAGCTCCGGTCAGGGCACAGACGTGACAACCAGCCCTCCACCAGAAGGCCTGAGGTTTAGATGAATTAAAAGGCCTGAGTCCTGGCTCCTGAAGATGGCTAGACAAGGCGAAAGCATATGCCTGCCCGCCTGGCAGCGGCTCTCCCTGGCCTGGAATGAATGCATCTTCACTCGCCAAGGAAAGCTGGCAGCGACTGTGGCCTCGGGTGGAGAGAAGCCACGGCCAGCCAGCACCAGCCAGCACCAGCACGGGGCTGCCCCACAGGCGGCTCTTGCTGAAACAAAGAGGGACGAGGGGAAGAGCTGCGGATGTCCAGCCTCCGGGCTGGTATCTAAAATCGAGAGCAGCGCTGGGCTAATGGAAAGCCGGGTCTGCTCCAAAACCTTAGGCACCGCTTCTGGGATGCAACCTGAGTAATTTCCTGATGAGTCTTCTCTGCATAATGGATTTGAGTTAGAAAGGAATTTATGCCCTCAGGACCAAATTACCCAGATAATTGAAGGTAGAATGAGGATGGGGGTGGAGGGGAGGGAAAAGCTCAATTACACGATTTCTCTTTCACTCTGAATGAGTTCAACATTCCAACTCACCATGGCACAGCATCTTTTATATCACTTTATATCCACAAACTTCCTTGGCTGGCGTACTGAATTCATTGCTTTCTCAAGGACAGTGAAGTGTCACCTCTGTGCTGGACTTGAACCCCAAGCCCAAGGAAATCATGTCCTTAAAACACTGTTTTTAGGTCTACCTTTGGGGTTATTGACTATAAGGCAAATATAAAGTCTTGCTTGTTAAGAGGCTTTAGATAAATTAAATTTAAAAGAACGATTCATGAATCAGGCAGCATTCAGAGAAGTTCAGAGAGTTCTGCTCTGTAACATGGGCAGTGAGTATTTATAGAGAGAAAACAGAAGTAAAGTACAGAAATAGCTTGATTGGTTACAGCTCAGCATTTGCCTTATTTGGACATGGTTTGATCAGCTGGCAGCTTATGATTGGCTGAAGTTCAGCTGCTTGTGATTGGCTGAGACCCAGCTATCTGTTACAAAAAATATATTGCTAAGTTAGGTTTCGGTTCATTTATGTACTAAGTTAAGTAGCAGTTCATTACATAGAAACTTAAAGTAGGGAAATAGTCTCAGGCCCATGATCTGTTTATTTAGTTTAACATGCTCCATTCCACACTTAACGGAAGAAATTCATGAAATGTCAGGGCCTAAAAACTCATATAAAATACCCCTATCCACATGTTCTCTACTGCCTAGCTTCCCTTGGCTGTTCTAGGAGGTGAGAAAAAAAGACACACGCACACATACACACACACACACACACACACACACACAACTACATTAGGAAAGTTTCTCATAATTTAGTTCAGATTTATTGAGAGATTAAAGAATCTTCATTATAGATTTGATATTTACACGGGCACATCTTATTGTATTTATGAGCCTCATTTTGTCAATATTTAAATAACTGAATGGATAAATGAATAAAAGTCAAAAGCTCTGAAATACGACTGGCATCTCGAAGCCTAGAGTCAGAGCTATAACCAATGGTTGCATGCATTAGTAAAGTTGGTAAATGATGCATAGAATTTGCAAGGCACCCAACCTTGGCTGGCTCAAGTAAAGTCCACCCTGAAGTACCAAAGAGCTTGAGCGGATAGGGTGCAGGGTGGTGAGCAGTCTGTAAACAGGTGTTAAACCACTTATTCACGCACTCCCACAAATGGCCTGAAAGATTTTCCCAGCATCCCCTTGCTCTCTATGAGTCACTGTGGGAATAGCAGTGAGGTTTGGAGTTGAGTTATAACCATTCAGTAAAGCATTTCCCTCCAGACTGTACAAAGGAAGGGGGCTATGTTGGTAAATTTATTGACTATTTCATTAGATCAATATGGAATATGATTTAAAAGGCTCTGCCCAGGCTCTTTAAATCTATTTAATCAAACCAATTAATAAAAAAAAGTAAGAAGCTGAAGCATATCCTGTAAGGTGCATCATAAATATATTCCCTTACTTGGGCTTTTGATCTCACCAGGTAATTAACAGCTTTGGTTAAGTTCAGTCATTCCTTAGTGCCTGGCTGTGGTCATAAAACCCCCCGGGCTATGTGTCGCTCTTGGATTTATTATGTTTTTCTTACTGCAAGAGCGTCTCTCACGTTCTGCTCTCCCCTCACCCTTGAGAAAGTTTATGTAGCTGTTGCTTTTGCAGCTGTCATGAAGGCTCTGCTGGCTGTTGAGCTTTGTGCTGCCTGTGAGGCTGGATACAGTCAGTTTTGCTACCTGGTTCAGTATCTTCTTCACTCTGTATCAAACTATTCCACACTGTCTCTTCTCTAGCAGTGGGGAAATAAACACATCCAGAAGCCCTGACTTCTAAGGTGCTTCTCTCCCATTGCACGTTTATTCGTGGCTACTTTTTCATGAATAAAATGGCCTCTCCCTGTTACACAGAACATGGTTTTTATTATGGGATTTGGGGAGGTCTTCCTCTCTTAACCACTGAGGATGAACCATTCTCATCAGCCCCTCAGCAACCCAATTCCCATCTCTTCACCCCCAAGTCCTTCTCCTATCAGTTCCCTCGCCCTGCCTTCCTAGCTGTGAAGCTTTGGGGTGTCGTGGCAAGCTTACATTACCACCTGGAGGTGGTAGCAAAAGTTGGTATCCTTCCAATGCTAGAGTAAGTGTTGTGAGACTGACTATGAGACTGAGCTTATAGCTTCATTCTGTTTTATAGGCACAGGAAGCTCGGTTTGGAAGGGAGGCAAATATGTCCCCAAAGCTCTCGTCTGTCTTCATTCGAGGAGGAGCTTGGTAAATGTAGTTAACCAGTTAACTATGCTCCAGGGTCCTTCTGTTAGGTCGGGAGCTGAGAGGGAAACGCGCAAAGCCTCAGGCGTAGCAAAATGGTGTTTATTTGAGCATCTGGGTGCAGATGGGTGGACTTGGACTTTTTTGGAATGCCAAAAAAGCATTCACCATGAGGTAGGGGAAAACCTTGGGTTTTATAGAGGATTTTTCCAGGAGGAGTGAGCAACTGGGCCAGAACAGCCACTGTAATAAATACCTTCCAAACAACCAGTTTCTGGGACCCCTGAGTTGGTCTCATCCTGCAGAGATGGGGGGCGGGTGGATAGGAATGCCAGTGTCACCTCAACTGTCTGTGGTTGGAGTTACATTTACAACCTCTGGACTCTCCGGTCTCCTGCAGCTTTTGTTTCACAGGCTTTATGATCACTATCTAAGTTTTCCATTAACCGCATTTCATCCTATACATACTTTGCGGGTTCCCACCCTAAACAAACCCAACGTCATCCACAGCTGAAAGCGAGATCTGAGAAAATATGGCAGATAGCTATAAAATTCAGAGTCTGCATTAACAGTTAACCTTCTTAAATAAGTCACAATTATTTGTGCAAAATGTTGAAGAGATGAGACTCTCTTCTGGATATGACCATCTTTCTATGGGTGATCAATTTTTGTTTGTTGCCATGCACTAGAAAGCTGGGAGGCTCACAAAAGTTCTACTGAGGACATAAATCAGGGGAATTACTTTCCCAGCTTAAGATCAGGGGCTGCCTATTTAAATTTTGCTCCCTCTGCTTACTTTGGTCCAATTCAATAAGTATTTGCTGAATATCTACCATCCTAGGCATCACCAGGAAAGATACAAAAGAAACACAAAACACAGTGTGTGCACAGGGATTTGGTAATCTTTGTGGGAGATAAAAGCAAGCTGACATGAAATGCTCATGTTTAGGATCATCTCCCCTTTACCAGCCCTACAAATACCTGTTCACACAAACTCTTGGCCATCGGTCATTCGACATGTATTGACCATCTATCTGTTCTACACTAACCACCAGGCTATGAATGTATTTGTGTGATACAAACATAAGCAAGCAATTACCGTAGGTTTGCTGTTGAACAAAGGAGATATAAGACACGAATAACTTCATGGCTCTTCATACCAGGAAATTCACATTAATAAAACTCTAAAGAGCTTAATTTAAATCTTCATATCATTTTAATACAGGCTAAACTGCCAATTCTATTATACACTGAAACACCACCAATTTGTTTGAAATAAACAAAGGTACCTTCCATTTAAGTAAATATCTAATTTAGAGAACATATTTAATGAAGTAGTATCAAACACTTGTAACTCAAATTATGGTTGACAGGATATTTAGCAGAGGGTAAACTTGGATAACTAAGAATAATATGGGATTCCTACATCAGTGGTTTATAAACATGGTTTCTAAGACATCAGGGGGGACTTAAAAATTGGGCTTTTTAGCCATTGTAACCACATTATATCACTGCATCAAAGAGCAAATTTTTTCAAAGAAACCTTCCTTTCTAAACTAACACTAGTTTATGCAGAAATATAATCTCTAAGCACTATGATGCACTTTAGCTCAATCTCTACAGAAACAATGACTAGTACTGAATTGCAGAAATCATAGTCATCATTATTATATCTAAAACTTTTGGAGCCCTCGTAGGATGTCAGATGCTGTGCTAAGTATAATAAGTCTTTTATCTCACTGATGGTCACAACAACATTAGAACATAGGTTGTCTGATTAGTTCTATTTTACAGATGCGAACATTGAAGCCAAAGGTCCCACAGCTCTTGAAGACTGTCTGAATCTCAGAGCACATGCTTTTAGATGAATCCAAAATCAATGGAGTTGTGTCAGACACATGCAATTCAGGGTTAAAATAAGTAGGTTGGCAAAAGTCCCAAATATCTCCACCAGCACAGAGGGAACAAATGGGATTTTTCCCTACCAATTTCCTTTTAACCTCCTGATTTCTAGAGGGACTGATTTTGCTCTGTTGCCTCCTGCTCTTTCTCCTGCTCTCCAATCAAAGATGTTCAAGTGGTAAAATCCACTTAAAATATGCAAAATGTTTCTCTCTCTTGCTTCAGGTGCTTGTCTGTATGAGGCGACTCTAGGACGTCTGGTGAAGAGGGAGAGTGGTGCATAATTCCCATCCCTAAAATTAAATTATTAATTTTTTATCAATTAATTGGATGAGGATTGGTGGGAAAGAGAGACCCTCAGCTCAGCAGAGCTCTACTGGGTGCCAAATAAAACAAGAAATCTGCCGGGGTTGAGATGGGTAAGCGAAGGGGAGGAGAAGCCACAGTGGTAATAAGTGTGAGAGTCCCCTAGTTTCAGGAGAGGGGAGCAAGTCACTTCCCTGGAGGAGGGATGCAAAATCACTCAATTTCTCCAGGGGGGATTTAACAGAATCAGCCCTCCAGGCCTTGTAAAAAGAGACTCTATTGCTTGCCCGGGAGTCACTTTTCTTAATTCTCTCACATACTGAGGAAGATCAAATCCCAGAGAAGAGAAGTTTCCAGCCTCCCTTTGAACAGCCGGAAGGTGCTCTTATACAGAATACTGTTGTTTGAAAATGGAAATGGCTTGTATTTTCTGAGTAGGTAAATAAATCGCATTTGTTATACAAATATCAAGTTATTTAGAAAACATATTTTTAAATACTTGTTTTTTAACTTGAAATTCCACTACCCTGAGATAACCATTGTTAATATTGTAGGGCACATCATTCCATATACCCCTTTTTGCCAAGAGGGACAACTATAAAAACACAGTTATTAGTTTATTGAATAAATATTTACTGAATACCTGCTATGTTCCATAGATCATAACTACTCATACTGTTCCTTAACCTTTTCTATTAGAAAATATAATTGTGAGCTTATTTTCACATTAGTAGAAATCTACATGATCATTTGGAATCATTTCATCATCCTTCACCATAATTCCAATGAGAGACCTTTAAGTTTTTTCCAACTTCTCGCCATTAAAAACAATGATGCAATAAGAAGCCGTATAACATTTAACATTTCTTCCAGATAAAAGTCACTGGGACTTTGAAACACCTCACATTTATGTAATACTTCACTGTTCAAGTTGATGTCACATTTATTGCACGACAACAAAGAGGCCATTTTCTGTAACTCACATCAGAATTGGTCTCATTGTTTCCTAGTCACATGGCATTCACCTGACTTTCCATAATAAATTTGAGAGGGCAAGCTTTGACAGATGAGGAAACCGAATCACAAAACGTGTGTGTCTGAAAGAGCATGAGAAAGAGGGCAGTCTAAAGATAGCTCCCTGAAACAAAGATAGCTCCCTGAAAAAGAAACCAGGTATCTTGACAAGGCTAGAGTGAAGTAGCCTGTGGGTGTCCACTGGGCCAAAAGAAGCCTAACAGCCCCACATATCCTTCTAGATGAAAAACAGTTTCCTGAGAGCAGAGGTATTCTAATACCTCACCCATCAATGTGTTTCTAGTCCCTAGCTTGAGGCTTAGAATCGGATAGGTTCTCAATAAATATTAATAGCTCTGGATTTAATAAATGAACCAATGAACAAACCACACAACAAGTCTTCCTGGACCTCTGCTAACCTCAGTCAGCTTCCCACCCTCATCCTTACTCAGCATGAGGATCTCTGAAAGAAAGCAAGAAAATCCATAGCTAGTAAATGACATATAGCTCTTATCCTACGAGGACTTTCTCATTCTGAAGGCATTGTAGACAAGCAACATCAGATCCTTGAACTGAAGAATTTAAGCCCAGGGAGACTGGTCAAAAAGTAAATGTGGAAGAGGAGAGGAGTCCTCCCATTTAGCGCTGTACTTTGCCTTTTCTGAAAATTTCCTCTCAATCTTCATGAGCAAATTCCATTCATCTCCACCATCTCTTCCCCTCCTCCTCACCCATAATATTACCTCACTCTTTGCCTCTTAGTCAGAAATCTGTCTTGAGTACTAATTCATATATACACATGCTGTGTAGGTAAAGGAGCAATACCAAGTGGGTGGTTCTTGAAAATCAGCCATTCATCATGCATATTGATCATGGAGTAGTATGGTATGAATCAGAGAGCAGCAATCATTAAATCAAAGATTTATACTAGTAAAAGAGCACCGAAGCAATTCATCAATTCCACATCACCCTCAGTGATTAATTAGGTTCCAACCTGACAGCTTAGAAGCTGGTTCACAATTAAGGCTATTAGAGTCAAAGGTAGGTTGCTTTTTCTCCCCCTTCCTTTAAGGAAGAATTAAAAAGGGAAGGGACACTCATGTGCTGGTCTTATGGCATTCTGTACTTTTCCTTTATAGCACTTACCATAGTTTGTAAATATAGAGTTATCAGTGTGATTATGTATTTAAATTCTCTCCCTCCATTAGCCCATAAGGTCCAGGAAACCTTAATGCCTCTAGCACAGTGTCTAGCAGATAGAAAGCCTTCACTCAAGATATATTGAGCAATGAATTTATTAACCAGATGCTTCTAATGCTCCAGGCCCTGATGTAGCATCATTTACAATGGGCCTTCCAATGTTTCCCCCTAGATCTTTCCCTTTAAAAAGTTAAACTGAACCTCTCTAGACTGGAAAACCACACTGGGAAGTTATTTGGCAGTATCTACTGAAGCTGAAAACATGCAATTCCCATGACCCAGCAATCCCAATCCCGAGCATATACCCAACAGAAATGTGAACAAATGCTCACCAGACATGTTCAAGAATGTTCATGGAAGCATTTGTAATTCACAGCTCAAACTGGAAACAACCCAATTAATTGTCCAACAGAAGAATGGATGGAAAGCATGGTACGTTCACAGAATCAAATACTACACAGCAATTTGTATGAGCTATAGCCTCATGCAACGAGATGGATAAATCTCACAAATGTTATTGTGACAGAATGAAATCAGACACAGAAAAGCACATGCTGTGTGATTCTACTTATGTTAAGTTCAAAAACAGGCAAAATTAGTCCAGGGGTCAGGGATCAGGATGATGATTTCCTCAGAAGCGACGGTGACTGAGGGACGTCCTGGGCATTGGTAAGTCCCATTCCTCCTCTGAGAGCTTGTAACCCAAGTGTGTTCTTTTGTGAAGATTCATCACTACTTCTGTTGTCTATTTTTGTGAAAAATCAATACACCTATATGATTAGTGCTCTTTTCTGTCTGTATGTGATAGTTCAAACATTTTTTTTTTAAAAGAGTTAACCTAGTTTGTTTTTCTTTGTGTGATGGAAGAATGTTAAACATCTTCATGTACACCCCCAGGCCCAAATCCAAATTTCAGAAAGTGACTCTTGGGAAGAATTCCAGATAGGGACGTTAGGTTTTAAATGAGAGATTAGACTCCATGACCTTTAGGGTCCCTTCCAACTCCAACGTTCTATGATTCTATGATAAGTAACCTTTTGAAAACTGAATGAGAACTCAATGGCCAGCAATCCTGGATTTCTGGGGCTGATTGTGGCCATTCTCAAAAGAATCAAAAGAGGCAAGTAGAGGAGACTTTCCGGTTCACCGTCATGGATCTGTATCACATTTTACAATTTCCTTCTACAACACAAAGCATCTCCTATAATTGGAGAGGGTTTAGAAGAACTGGGTGTGGTGTAAAGAATGGTGTGATTTTTGAAAATTCAGAGGTTTCTGATAATCCCAAGCATTAGTCCAGAAAATCAAGACCTGGGTTTATAATAATAAAGCCCTCCATCTCTTGAAGCTTTCCTATACACCAGGTACCATCTTAATTCACTTTTTACATATGCTCTCATTTAATCCTCACAAGAGGCATAGACTCCTTCCATGATAAATGGTAAAGAAGGTGAGTCACATTCAATGTCCGAGCCTCAGATTCAAATCTGTATGAATGGTAATAAAATGCATGCCCATAGCACAGGGGTTAGGAGAACAGGCTCTGGAATAAGACTACCAGCATTCAAATATCAGCTCAGCAACATACTAGCTGTGTAACCTTCATAAAATATTAACACTCTCTCAGGCTTCTCATCTGCAAAATGGGATTACTAACAGTGTCCACCTCACAGGATTATTAGACAGAGTACAGGATAATGTATATAAGGCACTTAGGATAGCACATGACACATGGTAAGTCCTCAATCATCTATATTTATTATTATGTGACTTATATATTTACTTTTTGTGAGTGCTATAGAACCAGTAGATATTGCATATTCAATTAGTATAATTTTTAGTTGAACAAAATTGTCACCAATAATTCTCCACTTGTTAAGGATCAATTAGATCCTTTTGATCTAAATCTCTAAGACATAGAGGAAATAATTGTTACATCAGACTCCAAAATCTTAAAAGCAATTATGTCTCTCTTGTTCATTGTTGTATTCCTGAAGCCAAGCATAGAGCTTGACACATAGTAGGCATTCCACAAATATTTGGTGAATGTGTGACTAAATACTTCCCTAGTGTACCCAAATCACCTTCCCACTTTATATCCATCCAGGAGAGGCAGGATTATTTACAGAAATACTTTCTCTCAACCCTAATGGCCACAGGTATGCATTAATTCCTTAAAAAAGAATAACTTTATAAGATAAATAAAATACAAGATGAGATCTTTTCAAAAGAATTCACTGTTTCCTGATGTATTTAAACTATGACTCAATATATCAAAAGTTGACTTAATCTCACCTTTTTATAAATTCATCCATCCCAGAATCAAATACAATAAGAGACTTTTCATCCCTAGAATTTAAGCCTCAAATTCATTCATTTGTTCATTCTTTCAGTAAGCATTTTTTAAGCGTCTTGTATCTGTATGTAATGATCTCAGTTGCAAATAACAGAAACCTCAAACAGGTTTAAAAACAAAGCAGTTTCTTAGGACTCATAACAGAAAGTCCACAGATAGTTGTTCAGTCTTCTTGTTTGTTTAATTTAGCAGCTCACTATGTCCTCGAAGATCCAGATTCTTTCTGTCTCTCCTCTTAGTCATCCTTAGCGTTGGGTCATTCAAATTGGCAACCCGTTGACTGTAATTGTTGCAGGCTTTCGCTGAACCTATTGGTTGTCTACCTAACAGTCATACTCTCCCTCTTCCTCCTTTTAAACAGAAGCCCAGTTTGTGCCGGTATTAGAGATCAGTGTACGTCAGTAACACATCTCCAATGTGGGTATTAACAATCTAAGCCAATTACGGTTATTTCACTGGTCAGCCCGCAAATCAGTTGAAGAATGCACGTCTGCAAAACCTTGGCAATGTAAGGGGAAGTTGGCTTTGCCCTTCCAGAAACATTTTCCATACTCATATAAAGTAACACAAGTCAGGACTTTGACCCTTTTTCTGCCTCTGCACAGAGTCGTGTGAAGAGGTGACTCCTGGAGCTGCTATAGCCATCTTGTCAGCACAGAGAAAGCTATGAACACAGAGTAGACAGATGAAAGGAACCTGTGTTTCTTGAATTAACAAGCCCTGGAACTGTCCTGTCTTTGAACTTCTTGTTGTGACAAATTAGAAAATAAACCCTTATTCTTTAAACTGATTGTAGTTGGGTCTTTGAGAAACTCACAGCTCAAAGCACTGTGATATACAGTTATCAGTACACAGGCACAGCTACTTCCAGAGGAAAGAGAAAGCTGATCTCTTTCTGGGATTTCTCTTTAAATAGAAAAAAAAAAAAAAATTGACCCCAGAAGTCCTAACCTTTCCCCTTCCCTTCACCACTTCCTCTCAACTCTGATTGACCATTGCTAGGTACATGCCCATTCTTGAGCCAATCCCAAGCTAGTGGGATTAGAATACCTTCAACCCAATCAGGACCACACTTGGGACCTGAGATTGGGGTCCGCTGTCCCGGAGGTAACTGGCTGTAGGAGGAGGATTGACTGCATATAACTGAGTTCTGTTAGAAGACAGGGGTGGATATTAGGAATTCATTTGCTATATCCTGCTCATTACCATATGCACAATGTGTGCCAGACTTCGGGCTCCCCAGTGATAGGACCTGTTTAGCACAGCTCTACCTCAATAATCAAATCAAAGTCTGCACCCTTTTTCAGGACCCTATTTTTGGAATCTCAAAAACTCTTAAATCTAAGCCAGCTCATCAGATCTCTAACAACTCAACTTGGGCTCAGGTCCAAATATGGATTTTGCTAACAGAGATTGTATCTAGAGTAAGGTCAAAACAGGTTTTTTCCTACCTCCCACTAACTTTGCAGAGCTTTAGAAACAATTCTTAAGCATATTGATATATTCATGAGCACTAACTTGCTTCCAGGCACATTTCTAATACTCCCATTTCCTATCAAACTTTTCTGAACCTAAGTTATCAGGCTTCCTGGAGCTTAGAAAACTATTCTCCAAATTGGAAAGAACTTTTGAGGCAGCATGATATGGTGGTTAAGAGGGAGGTCAGGTCGAGCGCGGTGACTCACACCTGTAATCCTAGCACTCTGAGAGGCCAAGGCGGGCGGATCGTTTGAGCTCAGGAGTTCAAGATCAGCCTGAGCAAGAGCGAGACCCCGTCTCTACTAAAAATACAAAGAAATTATCTGGACAACTAAAAATATATAGAAAAAATTAGCCAGGCATGGTGGCACATGCCTGTAGTCCCAGCTACTCAAGAGGCTGAGGCAGAAGGATTGCTTGAGCCCAGCAGTGTGAGGTTGCTATGAGCTGGGCAGATGCCATGGCACTCTAGCCTGGGCAACAAAGTGAAACTCTGCCTCTAAATAAATAAATAAATACGTAAATTAAAAAAAAAGAGGGAGGTCAAATCCCTGCTCTTCCACTAACTTGATGGTCCTTAGGCAAGTTGCTTAACCTCTCAATGCCTTAATTTCCTCAACCATGAAATGTGAATGATAATCATAGATCCCACCTGATAAGGCTGCACAGAGAGTTAAATGAGTGAGTGCATATGAAAAGTGCTGAGTACAGTACCTAGAAAATAAAATGTTAGCTCAATGAGTATTACCTATTCCTAGCATTTCTCTCTTCTTCTCCATCTTCTTTCCCTCTTTCTCTTCCTACATCATCACAGAGTTACATCATCACAATTAGTAGAACTAATTGATTGACCATTTTGGTTGTGTATTGTCAATTAATCAAATAGGTTGGATTTTTTTTCTTACTTAGACAAATCCACTGTTTAATATAATATTTAACTTGGCCAATTAAATGAAAAAAAAACATATAATTTTTCTCTGGCAGTTTTCTCTGCCCTGAACTTTCCCTGAGGCCTATGACAGAGCCTTTCTGGACTAGCGTTTGGAGTCTAGGTGCTTTGTTTCCCTCGGGCTGGGTTCCTGGCCTTCAGCCAGTTCCTCTCCAACTGTCTCAGAGAGGCTGAGCTCCGAGATTGCCTTGGGGATTCAAATTCATTGACTCACAAAATCAAAATATACAAATTCCCCTCTTAAACTATGATATATAACTGGGAGAATATTGCTTCTCCACTGCATTAGGGCCCGCCCTATTACCTTATGGAATTACCCACAGTGGCGGAAATCCATTCACCTGATCCACTGACACCCTGGGGGCAGCTCGGATAGCATAAAGCCAATTGATAGATGTATATTTGATTTATATTTTATGCCTGGAATTTATGTCTTCTGCATGTTTCATTTGCCATTCTGACTCACTTTATGCCACGGGAGAACTAGGGACATTTCGAAAGGAGCTAAGAAAGAGACGGCATGAAAGGAACAGTGTAGAAATCAAAATAGTAATTTTTCTTTCTAATCTAGGACCTTGCACTCAGGCATCCTGATCAGCTTTAAAGCACAGAGGAAGCATCCCTCCTCTCCCGCTTGCAGGAAGGAATTAGGAGGAGAGGAGCTAAGGTGGAAGGACTGGAAGATTCTTTCCCTGCAGACTAGCAACTGGGCCAGATCCCTAATACCAAGCGTGTCCATGGGGCAAAGATATGACAATAGTGGAACCGAAGCCACACATTTTATTGTATTCAGCTAGCTAGATCCTGCCACATCTTTCAGCTCATTTCATGCTCAGAACACACTGGAAGAAGGTCAAGACTGACACATTCAGCCCCATGTTATGGGGCGTTCAAGAAAGGAGAATAATGACCTACCTGAGATCATGGCTTGTGGGAAAGCTGGGATTGAAACCAAGCCTCTGCCTCCTCCTTACCTTTCTGGTGTGTGTACAAACAGGAGAGATTTTAGAAGGCATCTTCATAGGGAGAGACTCATCCTCATGAATATTACTAAAGAGTTCTACTATATGTCCTATTTTTTCCAATAGTTTACTTTTTTGAAAAAGAATTCACATCAATTTATGATAACAACTTACACACACACACACACACACACACACACACATACACACACATCTGATCCTCACAGGACCCTGTGAGGAACATAGTTCTTTTCCCTTTTTACAAAAGATAACACTGAAATATGGAAAGATTAAGTAACTTCCAAGTAATACAAGCCAGTCTGACTCCAGAAACTGTGCTCCTAACCACTCCACCATACTGCTTCTTTATCAAGTCATAAATGGAAAAATAGAAGTCTACAGCTAACAGATAAAGTTGCAATGAGACCAGGCATCCTGTTGGCTGCCTTGATACCTGGCATGTTAGGAATGGGGCCCAGGGAGAGACAAAGTCAACTGATCCTGTCCCCTTGATAAATTTTCTGTGCTCCACTGGCTAAACCACTCCATTGGCCTCAGCTACCCAGTATGACAAGAATTCATTTTGATTCACCAGGTAATTGTTGAGCACCTATAAAATGCAAAGCTCTATACTGGGCCCTGGTGATGCAGTGTGAATAAGACAGACATAATCCTCATCCTCACAGAGCTTACAGTGTAAAGGGTAGCGCAGATATTAAACTAGTAATAACGAGAGCGAAAGCAGTAAGTCCAGCCTTTTTCACAGACTCTCCCTTGGAAGAGATTGTAGAAGTCATGTAGTCTGGCCCACCCAATGCAGAAATCTCCTCAGTAATCTTTCCTACACATGGCCATGCAACTTCTGCTGGAATCCTCAAGGTCAGAAAGCTCCTTTTCCAATGGCAGGATATTACAAGTTAATCATAAAGCTTTTTCATATATTAAATCTACATCTTCTGCCCTGTAATATCTTCCAATGTTCCAAATCTGTCTTCTGCAATCCACAGACTAGAATCTATCCCTCTTCAATGTAGCATTCCTTCAATATATTTGAGGACAGGTATCAAGTGTTCTTCAAGATTTCTCTTTTTGAAATTAAATTTCTCCTCTGTGTCAAACACTACTCTTAGGCCGTGACTTTCCAATCTTTTCCTTCCTAAGTAGCACAGTAAGGTTGCTTGGGAATTTGCCAATGACTAAAATAAAAAACAAACAAAAAAAATTTTTAATGTAGTCTAACCAATAGGATGAAGTGGAACTATGATCTACAATGTCCGATTTTGAATGAGAAGTGTACTTTATTATATCTCAAACAAGAAGCAGTACAATTAATCAAAGTTTGCTCCTAAACTATCGACACAGTTTTGCCATCTTAACAGTACCTTGCTTATGCCAGCTGGGAAGAAGCCTGGAGAGCGAGTGGCAATGAAATCGAAAAGGCATTTTCCACAGCTTGTTGAGAATTGAATATTTTTATTTGTAAAAAGTGGTTCAAAGTCTGGAAGAAGTGGTAGTCAGTTGGTGCAAGCTCTGGTGAATACAGTGCATCACAGAGAGTTTCCAAGTCCAGCCTCTGTAATTTGAGCAGTGTCGTTGTGCAACATGTGGTCGAGCGTTGTCTTGCAAGAGGATTGACCTGTCTCTATGAGTCAATCTCGCCTGCTTAATCACAAGCATCCTCATCATTTCATCCAATTGGTTGCAGTAGACATACACTGTAATCGATTGACCAGGTTTCATGAAACCGTAGTGGATAATACCAGCACCGGACCACCAAGCACACACCATTAGCTTTTTTGATGAATATTTGGTTTTGGACTGTGTTTCATCACTTCATCTTTGTACTGAATGCTTGTGGTTGTCAAAAGAATGCATTTTTCATCACACATAACAATACGGTGTAGAAATAGTTCACCTTTATGTCATGACAGTAAAGAAAGGCAAGCTTCGAGACAATTTCTCTTCTGATACTCGTTTAATTCATGCAGAACCCACCTATCCAGCTTCTTTACCTTGCCGATTTGTTTCAAACTGTCCAATATTGTTGGAATAGTAACATCAAATCTTGCTGCTAATTCACTCATAGATTGAAATGGATTGACTTCCACTACAGCTTTCAGCTCATCATTACCCACTTTGGCCTCAGGTCACCCATGTGGCTCATTTTCAAGGTTAAAATCACCAGAATGGAATTTCTCAAACCATCGATGTACTGTGAGTTCATTAGCCACATCCTTCCCAAACACTTTGTTAATATTTTGAGCTGTCTACACTGCATTGGTTTCATGACAGAACTCATATTAGAAAATAACATGAATTTTTGACTTACCCATGGTTTCACAAAAATGGATCTAAAAAAAAGTTTGAAAGATAATCACAAGCCAAAATGTGCATTTGAAAGACTGAGGATGTATCTTCACAATAAAAATAAAACAAGAAGTGTCAAAGTGAAAGTCAGAGATATTAACTATCAAACTCAGTACTTAAGGAAATCAGACATTGATACTTAATAACCCAATATTAATTAATGTATTCATTGTTTTAGATTTAACACTGATTACACAGAATTGGCTCATGTTGTACTCAGATAATTGCCTGTATTTTTCAGAGAGTGTTGTCAGTCAAGTCTCCTCCAAACCTCTACTTGGGTGACTGATAGTTTTTTAATCTACTTACAGGACTTTACATTTGCCCCTGTTAAATTTAATCTTAGTGAAGCTCAAACGATAGTGAACGTCTTTGTGCTTTTTGAATAATCCTATCTTAGCTCCACAAAATGATTTTCATAAGAAACCTATTCAGATTAAGCACTTGAAGAGCTGAGTAATCTTTGCTGATGACCTTGGAATTACGGAGAAGGATCCCATTGTAGAGCATTTCATCTGAAAACTCCCTTCCCTGAAGCTCTGCACTCACTTTGATATCGGCTCCCGGGCCTCTGTCTCCATTTCCCCATCACAGATCTCAACTTTTCTAACTTATGTCCTCCTCCTCCTCCCCACCATTCCATCTCCAACCAAATCCCTCTCCCCTGAATTAGGAAGATAATTCAGTTCAGCCTCAGCTCCAACTAATAAATTTGGTATCTTAACATACATGAGCAGGCAAGAAAAAAATATATTTCCCTCTTATGTAACAGGCCTATCCTCCACAGAAGTAAGCGCATGTAGAGAGACGGTAATGAGTATTCTACAAATATTTATTGAGCACTTACAATGGGCCAGGCATGAAGCTCCTTGAAGGACAAATAATGAACAGAGATGAGCAATGTCAGACGTGATTTCTGACTTTATGGTACCCACCATCTAATAGAGAAGACAGACATCAGTCCAATAAACTCACAGTCCATGTAAATTCCAGGCATAAAAAGTGCTGTGAAGAAAAGACAGGTCCATGTAATGGGAGGATTTGGTGTATTCAAGGGGCCAGGAAGGATTCTCTTAGGAAGCGGTGAATGAGCTGAAATCTAAAGAGTAGGAGGGATTAACAAAAATATTCACTGTTGCTTTATTTATGGTGGTGAAAAACTGAAAACAAAATAAATGTTCTTAAATGTCTATATGAAGGAAAAATTGGGGGCATTAATTTGTGGCATATGCACATGACAGACTATAAGAAATCCATTAAGAGTAAAATTTTTGAGAATAAAATATTACAAAGATTTTAAAAATGCAAACCAACTAAATTTTTAAAATATTAATGTAAAAAACCCTAAATAAAATGTTAACAACGAGACTCCAGCAGTACATTATGCAAATTGATTCTATCCAGGAATTCAAAAATACTTCAATCTTAGAAAATCCATTAATGAAATTCATCATATTAATAAGTCCATGGAGAAAAATATGATTACCAAGATTTTCAAAAAGCATTTGATAAAATTTAAATCCATCTCTAACTTAAAAAAAAAAAACACTTACTTTTTCAAAAAAGACATATACAACCTCCCAAATTAAGAAACATGCTAACTTGCAAAACACTAGAAACATCTCCATTAAAGTCAACAATAAAATATGGGGGCATGCTTTTACATTTGTTATTTAATATTTGCCCTAAAAGTGCTAGCCAGCACATATAAAATCTACCAAATAACAGATACAACTACTGAAAAAATGAATGCATAATTATTATTTGCATGTGATATAATTACTTAGAAAATATAAAATGATAAAAAAATATAGAAACAATAAAAGTATGCAATAAAGTGGCCACAAGAGATAACAAAAACCAATACCATTCTTACAAACCAGCAATAGCAACTTAGAGAATATAAGAGGGAAAAAATGTCCCATTCACACTAACAAAAAAAAAAAAAACTTAGAGTAACTATAACAAAACTTAGTGGTACATATACAAAAAAAAAAAAGTAAAAATAAAACTATTGAAAGGCATTAACAAATAAATAATAAAGACACATAACTTGTTCTTGGATAAGAAGATTAAATATCATAAAGATATTCATTGTCCCCAATAAATCTATAAAATCAACGGAATCCCAATAAAGTTTGACAAAAGATTGTAAAAGTCACTTCTTAGGAAATTATTCACAAACAAGTAAAATAGATTAGGAAATATGAAGAAAAAAATTAATGAGGAATGATTTGCCTTATCATATGTGTCAGCTATCAAATGTTTTACAAAGCTATAATAACTTAAAAATTTTGATCCTGGAAAAACTGAAGGACAGATAAATGATGCAGATGAGATAAAACATAAATAGACTCAAGTATGTAAAAATTTAGTATGTGATAAAGAAAACATTATAATGATAATTTTTAGAAACTACATATTCAGAATCTATAGTATACAACTAAAGCAGAGACCAGTAAAGAAAAAAATGAAAATAAATTAAACAACCAAATCAAAAGTCGTAAAAAGAACAAAAAAATAAATCAAAACAAAGTAGAAAGAAATAAACAGCAAAACCTAATGTTCAGGAAACATGAAAACAAAACTAATAAACAAATCACAGAATAATAAACTTTCCAGAATTCAACAAAAGAGACAAACCGATAGCTCACCTAATCAAGAAAAAATGGGAGAAAACACAAATGCATAAAATAAGAAACAACAAAGGAGAACCATTGAAACTGAAAATTGAAGACATCATTAGAAAATACTTTGTACAAAAAATCTGAAAAACTAAATAAATGAATAATTTTAAGAAAATGCAACTTACCCAACTGATCCCAGTTAAAGAAAGTTTAAACAAATCAATAGAGAAAATTATCAAAGACCTACTTCAAAGCAAACAAACAAAAAATAACAACAGAAAAAGCACCTTGCTGAAGTTATTTCATACAGAAGATGTACCAAACCTTCAAAAAAGAAATAATCCTAATGCTACTTAAACCCTTCCAGAGATTAAAAAAAAAGAAGAAGAAAAATTTCCCAATTCTCTTTTGTAACACAAAAATAACCACTATGTTTATTTTCCCTCTTAAACAGATATATTCTTACATTACATATTGCCCAAGTTCATGAAATGTTATGAATAGTTCAAAATTCCAGTTCCTTTTGAAGCATAAATAACATTGATACCTGAATCTAGTAGAATGCATCAAAAAACTACAGACCAATCTCATTTGTAAATATGGATGCAACAATAAAAATAAAATATTAGCAAAGCAAATCAAATAGTCAATTAAAATAATTTTCCAGATGTGCAAGGAGAGTTCAACACTAGGAAACTCATTAATATAATTTGCCACACTAATAAATCAAAGAGGAAAATCTTGTGAACCATATACTCTGAGGAGGCATTTGACAAAATTCAAACTTTTGTGAAATATGAAAATTTTCAAATTTTAAGAAAATTTTTCAAATACAAGTATCAGTGAAAACATAGGCATTCCTGGCCTGCTCCTCAAGAGGACAAAGCACATTTCCTCAGGTATGGGGGAAAAAAAATAGCCCTGGCAGTGGTTTGCTGTAGCAGGTGACCTCCCAGGTGGGCTAGAGGGATCTGGGCAGGATATGGGCAGCTGCTGCATTAGACAGTAGACTATAGTAGTATAATAACAGAGTATCAACCCCATAGAGACCTTGCAAAAGGAAAAGGAAAAATATGCCTTTACAATGGAAAACCCTGGCTAGGTATTTTTGCCTGCATCATCTAATCGAATCCCCCTTACCACTACCCGAGAATTAGGTAGAATCATCTCTATTTCACAGACAAAAATTGGAGGATCAAAGATGCTCAGACATGTACTCAGAGAATACAGCTAGTAAGTACAGGGGTTGGATTTACATCCAAACTGTCTAGTTCTAGTTCTAGTTCAGTTTTGCTCTCTTCCCTCCATCCCTTCAACCTCCTTCCCACAAATCCTCCCTGGCCAAGCCCAAAAGTAGGCAGCCTCCTGAGGCACAGAGCAGGGTGAAGTGTGAGGGCCACATCTGGAAGGGCTGACGGAAACTAACAGGCACATCCACTTTCTTAACCGTAAAATGGAGATAATGAGCATTCCGGCCACATGAGTTATTCAAGAATTGAATAAGAAATTACATTTAAACATCTCCGCACTGTCTTGACATTAATCCAACTCCTAATAAACATTAGCCATGTGAAAGACTGGCTTTCGCCTGCGTTGGTTAACTGCCCTGAATCACATAGACTTCTTTTTTTAGTCAAAAGTTAGAGTTTTGTACTTAAACTTGAAGAACAAAAAGCAGCAGAGAAAGGCCACAGCTGGCTTCTTCCATCAATATCCCCTGCAAAACACATTAAATACCACAAACAAACCAACATCTAGGCAGAGGAAGATGCTGATAAAATGAGCGGCACCGATTTCCCCTCAAAACAACACTTTAAATCCATTTCTAAAAGTAGTGCCAATGAGGAACATTCTCACTAAGGGAACATCTTTTTGAGATGTGGTCTCATTCTAGGAAGATGTTCTTTGCACCAAGCGTGGTAAAGTTCACACTTAACAATTTTGGTCACAAATGACCACCTAAATATGTCAGGAATAATTTAGCATCTGTGACCCCTAGAGCTGAAAATGTAGATGAATGTAATTAACCTACTTCCAAAATTGGAAAAAAAAAGATCTGCTCTATTCTCTCCTGACTTGGGAACATATGGCGTCGGATTACATGGTTGGCACCTGGCTGACTGCTGGGTCCATGTGTCGCGTTCTAACACAGACCGGTAGAGGCACAGAGCCTGCCTGAGGAGTCGCCAGCCAAATCCAAAATGGGCATCTCGAGCCACAGACTCAGCCAAAAACTGCTATTAACAGCCTGGTGGAGGAAGTAGAGCACTCAGCACTACCCTGCGGGGCCCAGTTTCCCCTCTAGCCTCATGACCTCGTCCACGAGCACGTTGAGAAGGACCCACGAAGTTGGTTTCTCCACTGACGCACATCAACACTCCTGGCTCTATTCGTTAGGGAAAAATTGAGTTGGCCTCAACTCAGCCTTGGGATTGGCTCTCTTAAGTTAAAGTATTTTGAAGCAAGTAAATTCAACCAAATGCTTTCCATCCCAATTAAAAGTGTGCTTGTTGTTCTCCCCACCCAAGCTCCCAAATCCTGGCATGTTTCTGTTGAGTAAAGGACACTCACCTCCAAACTTGTGTGAGGAAAGCAAAATGTATCATCAGCACCCTCCTGGCCCCATAGCCCTGTTCTTCTCTCCCCGGTCTTGTTACAGACTCTATCTCCATCTCTGTAAAACAGCCCAAACCACTGATGCACCATGAGGCTGATACATTCCAGTTCCTCAAATTTCCTATTACAATACTGACTGCCCTTCTATCATCCCTTCCTTCTTGTAATTATTTTATCCCACTTTTTTTTAGTTTTTTGCTTCTTTTTTTTTTTTTTTGAGACAGAGTCTCACTTTGTTGCCTGGGCTAGAGTGAGTGCTGTGGCATCAGCCTAGCTCACAGCAACCTCAGACTCCTGGGCTCAAGCAATCCTACTGCCTCAGCCTCCCGAGTAGCTGGGACTACAGGCATGCGCCACCATGCCCGGCTGATTTTTTCTATATATTTTTAGCTGTCCAATT
>CAUYSK010001169.1:0-17192 GCA_963575035.1 Avahi laniger
AATCATCAGGGAAATGCAAATCAAAACCACAATGAGATATCACTTATCTCCAGTGAGACTGGCCTTTATCAAAAAGTCCCAAAACAATAAATGTTGGCATGGATGCAGAGAAATAGGAACACTCATACACTGCTGGTGGGACTGCAAACTAGTACAACCTCTGTGGAAAGCAATATGGAGATACCTTAAAGAGATACAAGTAGAAGTACCATTTGATCCAGCAATGCCATTATTGGGCATCTACCCAAAAGAATAAAAGACAGTCTATAAAAAGACACCTGCATCCGAATGTTTATAGCAGCACAATTCACAACTACAAAGATGTGGAAACAGCCTGAGTGTCCATCAATACATGAGTGGATTAATAAAATGTAGTATATGTATACCATGGAGTACTATTCAGCTTTAAGAAACAATGATGATATAGCACCTCTTATATACTCCTGGAAAGAGCTGGAACACATTCTACTAAGTGAAGTATCCCAAGAATGAAAAAACAAGCACCACATGTACTCACCATCAAATTGGTATTAACTGATCAACACATGAGTGCACATATAAGAATAACATTTATTGGATGTCGAGAAGGGGGGAGGAGGGACGGGGGAGGAGGGGACGGGCATATGCATACACAAAGAGTGCAATGCACACCATCCAGGGGATGGACACGCTTGAAGCTCAGACTTGGCGGGGGGGAGGAGGGGCAAGGGCAACATACGTAACCTAAACGTCTGTACCCCTATAATATGCTGAAATAAAAAAAAAAAGTCCTTCATTTCTAAAATGTTGTCATTTCAAACATGTTATATAAATGGAATCATCCAGCTTGTAATCTTTTGGGATTGGCCTACTTTTTTTTCATCCTACATCATTTTCTAGAGATTCATTCAAGCTGTTTTTTATTGCTGTGATATTTTATTACTATGATAAGAATGTGCCACAATTGTTTGACCATTCACCCACTGAAGGATATCTGGGCTGTTTCCAAGTTTAGCCAATACTAGTAAGGATGTTATGCACAAATTTATACAGGTTTTTCTGTGACCAGAGCTTTTCATTTCTCGGCCGGGTCACATGGTAATTGCTTATTTCATTTTTAAAGAAAGTATCAAATTTTCTTTCACAGTGAATGTATCATTTCCCATTCCCACCAGCAATATATGAGTGAAGCAGTTTCTTCATATCCTCACCAGTATTGGTGTCACCACTATTTTTTTGTTTTAGTCATTCTGATAATTATGGAGCAATAACATTTTGAGGCTTTAATCTGCATTATTATAATGGATAATGATGTCGAACATCTTTTTGTATAGCTATTTGTTATCCTTGTGTTTACTTTAGTGTGATATCTGTTCACATCTTTTGTTCACTTTCTAATTGAATTGTTTGTGCCTTTTATTGACAAATTTTGGGATTTCTTTATATAATCTAGATACTATTTGTTGCTATTGTTTGAATGTTTTTGTCCCTTTCAAAATTCATGTTTAAACTTAATCCCCATTATGGTCATATTAAGAGGTGAAGCTATTTGGGAATTAATTTAGTTATGAGGGCCCCACCCTCACGAATAAATCAGTGCCCTATAAAAGGGCTGAATAGAACTAGTGAGGCATTTTTTGTCCATTTTGCCCTTCCCCCTTCCACCTTCCACCATATGGGGACACAGTGACAAGCCACCATCTTGGAAGCAGAGGGCCCCCTCACCAGACACCGAAACTGCTGGCACCTTCATCTTGGACCTCCCAGACTCCAGAATTGTGAGAAATAAATTTCTATTATTTATAAATTACCCAGTCTCAGGTATTTTGTTACAGCAGCACAAATGGACTCAGACAATAGTCTTTCATAAAATATATGGTTTACAAATACTTCTTCCAGTCTGTAGCTTGTCTTTCATTCTCTTCACATGAGCTTTTACAGAGTAATTTTTAATTTCGATGACATCCAATTTATCTTTATTTTTATTGCATCATGCTTTTGTGTTATGTCTAAGAACTCATTTAGATCAAGATTCTGAATATTTTCCTCTTTTTTTAAAGTTGTATAGTTTTACATTTTCAATGAAGTACATGATCCATTTTGAATTGATTTTTTATTAGGTGTGAGGTTAAGGTTAACATTCAGTTTTTGCCTGTAGATACTCAATTGTCCTGGCAACATTTATTGAAAAGGCTGTATTTTTTCACTGAATTGCTTTTACATTTTGTAAAAAATCAGTTGAGCATTTTTGTAGAGTTCTATTTCTGTGTCTTGAACCCTGTTCCATTGGTATATATTTTCATCTTTCTACCAATATCACATTATGTAACATTTAATATTTAGTAGACTAATTCTTTCCATTTTGTTCTTCTCTTTCAAGATGGTTGTAGCTATGCGAGGTCCTATGTCTTTCCACATAAATTTTAGAATAAGCTTGTTTATAGCTATAAAATTTTTTTTGATGATTTTGGTAGAAATTATATTAAACCTATATAACAATTTATAGGATAATTGATATCTTTACTATCTTGAGTCTTCTAATTCATGAACATGGTACACCTCTCAAATTATTTAGGCCTTCTTTGATTTATTTCATCGCAATTTTTAGTTTTAAGTATACTAGTATTATACATATTTTGTTAGATTTAGACTTCAGTATTTCATTTTTTTGTAAATATAAATAATACTGTATTTTAAATTTTGATGTCTATGTATTCATTGCTACTATATATATATATATATCATTTGTATATACTTATCTTGTATCCATCCTGTGGCCATGTTGAATTCAGTTATTCTAGGAATGTTTTGACAGATTCTTTATGATTTTCTGTGTAGACATTCATGTCATCTATAAACAGATTTGGTTTTGTTTATTTATTTCTAATCTGTATGCTTTTTATTCCTTTTTTTGCCATATTGCAGCAGTTTGACCTTCCAATACTATGTTGAGTAAAAGTGATAAGAATGGATGGATTTTCTTGCTTTCTTTAAAGTTTAGGGGGAAAGTTCTCAGTCTTTCATCTTTAAGTATATTAACTATCAAGGGTTTTTTTAGAAGCCCTCATTAAGTTTAGATATTTTTTCTCTATTCCTAACTTGCTAATAGTTTTTTATCATAAATGGGCATTGAATTTTGTCATTTTCTTTCTGCATTCACTGATAGGAACATATGATTTTTCTCTCATAGCTTGTTAATGTGGTAGATTTTATTGATTTTGCAATGTTGAGCCAACATTGTATAACTGCAAAAAAATCCTACTTGGTCATGGTGTATAATTATTTTTATACAATGTTAGATTCAGTCTGCTACACTTTCTTGAAGATTTTTATGTCTGAGTTGATAAGAGATATTGGTCAGCAGGTTCCTTTTTTTTTTTTGTACTGTCATTGTCTGGTTTTGGTATCAGAACAATACAGGCCTCAAAAAATTAGTTGGGAAGTGCTCCCTCCTCTTCTATTTACTTAAAAAGTTTGTGTGAAATTAGATTAATTCTCTAGATGTTTGACAGAATTCTCCATTGAAACCATCTAAGCCTGAAGATTTCTTTTCAGGAGCTTTGAAATTATGAAAATCAATTTATTTTTTGGTTATTAGGTTATTCAGTTTATTTCATTTTCATTGAGTTTTGTTATTATAATATTTTGTGATTTTTGAGGAATCAGTTAATTTCTTCTAAGTTGTCAAATCTGAGTATAAAGCTCTCCAGAGTTCTCAGAACCTGTAACAATATCTCCTATTTTATTCCTTATATCAGTGAGCATGTCTTCGCCCTTTTTATTAATGACAGTCTTGCTAAATGTTAATTAACTATATTGATATTTTTTAAACCAGGTTTTATTTCATTTATTTTTCCACTGTATTTCTATTTTAAATTCCAATTATATACATTCTTCATTATTTCCTTCCTTCTTGCCTTAGGTTTATTTTGATCTTTTTCTAGTTTCTTGTAGTAGAAACTTAGGGTACTGATTTTAGATATTTTTTCATTACTAATACACATTTAATGATATGCACTTCTCTTTTATTATCACTTTAGCTGAGTTTCACAAAATTTGATATATTGTAGAGTTTTTTACATCCATATCTATGTACTTTTAAAATTTTTTGAGACTTCCTTTTTGATCCACGGATTATTTAGAAGTGTGCTATTTAATTTTCATGTTTTAAGGAATTTTCCTGTTGTCTTTCTGTTATTGATATCTAATTTGGTTTCATTGTGAACAGAGAAAATACTATCTGATTTCAAATCTGTTAAATATTTGAGATTTGTTTTATAGCACACAATATGGCTTATCTTGGTGAACTGGTGTTTGATAAAAATGTATATTGTACTGTTGTTAGGTGGAATGTTCTTTATGTGTCAATTAGATCCTGTTGGTTGATTGTGTTGTTCACATATTTTATATCCTTGCTGATGTTCTGTCTAGTGTTTCCATCAGTTTCTAAGAGGGTATTTTTTAAGTTTCCAACTGTAATTGTAGATTTGTATATTTCTTCTTTCAGCTCTATCAGATTTCATTTCATGTGCTTTTAAGCTCTGTTTTGTGGTACATAAACATTTAGTATTGTATGTCTTTCCTTGTGAATTAATCATTTTATCACTATGTAATGTCTCTGTTTTTGTCCTATAGTTTTATTTTCTGTGAAATCTGATTTACCAGGTATAATATAGCTATTTATGTTTTTTAAAATTCATGTTTCCATGGTACATATTTATATATCCTTTTACTTTCAATCTACCTACGTCATTAAATTAACAGTGAGTTTCTTTTAAGCAACACAAATATGGGTCATTTTTTTTATTCTCTCTGAAATCTCTGCCTTTTTATTGATAGATGTAAACCATTTACATTTAACATAATATGTTAGTGCTTAAGTTTGTGATCTTATTGTGCATTTTCTATTTGTTTTCTCTAATTCTCTTTCCTTTGTTTCCATTTTCTTGCTTTCCTGTAGTTACTTGAATATCCTTAGGATCTCATCTTGATTTATTTATGGTGTTTGAGTGTACCTCTTTGTTAGTATTCAGAGTGGCTACTGAAGTTATTTTATATGTAGAAATGTATGAGATAGAGATGATACAGATATAGATTATATAGATATAAATAACATAGATATATATAGATATATAAAATTATGTAATTTATTGGAGTTTACTGATAGCAACATCCTGCTACTTTAAATGAAGTATACAAATCTCACTTCCGTTTAGGTTTCTTTTTCTTCTCTGGTTTTAAACATCATTGTCTTCAGTATCAAGTGATGGTATAATTTTTGTTGAGATCATGAAATATAATTTGTAAAACTCATGAGTAAAAATATAGTTTAATTTATGTATTCACGTTTCTGCTCTTTCCATTGTTCCTTCTTCCATTTTGATGCTCCAACATTCCTCCTTTTTATCATTCCCTTTTTGTAAAATAACTTCCATTAGATAATCTTGAAGGAAAGATTTGCAGTAATCGATGTTTTAGTTTCCTTTCATTTGAGAATGTTTTTATTTTTCCTTTATTCCTGCTATGATAGATAGATATACAGATATGATAGATACAGATGTGATAGATAGATTTATAGATATGATGGATATAGAATTTGTGTAGAATTTGGTCAGTAGTTCTTTCCTTTTAGCACTTGGAAAATATTGAACCACTTCCTTCTGGTCTCCATGGTTTTAGATGAAAAATATACTGTCATTTAATTTTGGATGCCTCTATTGGTAATGTGATTCCTCTTAAGTTTTTTTTTTTAATTTATCTTCAATTTAAAAAATTTAATTATGATGTATCTTGTCATGCATTTCTTTAGATTTACCTGTTTAGGGTTCTTTCAGCTTCTTGTATCTGTAGGTTTGTGTCTTTTACCAAAGTTGGGGAAGTTCTCAGCCATGATTTCTTCAAATTTCAAAATCACTGTTTCTTCTTTCTCTCTGGGATTCTGAAGATATGAATGTTGGATATTCTGCTTTTATGCCATAAGACCCTGATCTCTGTTTTTTGTTTTTTTGTGGGGTTTTTTGCCTATTTATTCTCTGTTGTTTAGATTTGGTGACTTCTATTATTTTGTCCTCAGGTTTCTTACTTCTGCCCTCTCTTGTGTCCTCTCTGCTATTGAGCCCATCCAGTGATTTTTCAATTTCTTTTTTGATATTTTTCAATTCCAGACATTACACTTGAAATATTTTATAATTTATCTTTCTTTGTTACTATTGTCTTTTTTTATTTCAAGAGAATTTGTAAGGCCTTGTTAAAGCATTTTAATAATGGTTGTTTTACAATACCTCTCAGATAATTCCAACAACTTGGTGTTGGCATCAGTTGATTCTCTTTCCTCATTCAAGTTGTGATTTTGTCAGTTTTGGTATGATGGGTGTTATTTTTCTTATATTCCGGGCATTTTCTACTACTTAGGTAACTCTAGATCTTATTTAAATCTTTTCTTTTTTTTATTTTAGCAGACAGTCACCCTGTTTAGTTTCAGCATGTGTATCTTGACCTAATTTTGTGGGCTGTTGTTCCAGTGGCAGTTTAATTTTCAAAACTTTTGTGGTACTATTTTGGTCTGCTTTATTTATTTAGTTTTGCCAGGGACTCCCACTGATCTCTGCTGGTGCTATCTGAAGACTTCAGAGTGTCTCTCCCTGGGGAAGGGGTTTGACAGGATCTCCTTACTTGTTACCCCCAACTGCTCCAATGTCTTAGCCTGTGGGGACAAAGAGGCTTCCCATACCATGTCACTTGTTGGGTCTTTTTTGCTGAATCCATCCAGCCTATTCCCCATGGCTCTGGGTTAAGGAAGAGAGTATCCTCCCATGGGGAAAAAGAAACTTCCCAGAGCGGACTCCTTTACTGGTTCTGTTCAACAGAACCACCTCAGTACCCTGTGGTGGAAAAGAGAAGTCTTAAACCTGGTAGAGAAAACTAGTGTCTCCACCTGACTGGAGACACAGGAGTCCCAATCAATTCTCCTCGGTAGTCATCTCAGGTGTGGTCATTGGGACTCCCACTGAATTTAGGGACAAATGAGCCTGCCTGGGATGCCTGTAGTTGCTATTTTGAGTATCCAGAAATGCCAGGTGTTAGTGAGCATCCTCTGTAGGGTGGGAGCATGCAAAATGCTCTGCTCCTGTGCCACTCCTCTGACCCTGGGTTCTCAAGCCAGCTTTGACATCTTTTAGAGTAATCCTTTGATTGCTTCTTATGCTTCATAGTTGTGCTCAACAGAAAAGAACAGGGTAAAATTGATCTACACTATTTTGTACTGACTTAAAGTCATGATCCAATATATTTTAGGAAGTTTATTTATGGTGTGATGCAGGCAAAGGCTGGCTGCAGCTCTGAATGATAGCAACTTCTTTCCCGGAGAGGAACCAGGACTAGGTAGCCAGCATGATCCTTCTTTATTCATATGCTTTCTGCTTAATAGAAGGCTGCCTCATAGTTCAGCTTCCTGAGAGGAGGGGGGCATCAAGAACTCTGATCACATCATCTTGACCATACTCCCATTCCATTCCAGAACACATAGCCCATCCTAAATTGTCTTTGAAAAATAGAAATCTACCTCCGGTCAACAACACAGGCTGAAAATTATTTTTAAATCATTTTTCTCTCTTTAATATGACATCGCTGACTTGATGTAAGAATGAGAATGCAAGCCATCATAATAAATGTTATTTTATATTGATTTATTATTCAATCATTTATCATAGTTTTTAATCTTATTGAAAAAGACAGTTTTTACTATTGTTTATACCTGTACTTCTGCTCAGAGGATAAAGCAATGCGTCTCATTCCATATCTGATGAATTATCAACAGTTATTTTGATTGAGACCAATATTTACAATTTTAAATAAGCTACTTTGAAGTTGTACATGTACACATTCTTAAAATAGTGAGGACTAACTTCCTTACCCTCCATTAACCACGCATGCAAGATAAATAAATGTGCTTAAGTGAATATGCAAGTCTGTGGTCTGTGGGTCACTGATACATAAATCAGAGTCAAGGTTCTGAACAGTGTCCAGTTGGAGAACACCGATCACAATAGCAGAGAAAATGATTTTCTTGGGAACCAGCATCACCAGGAAGAAAAATGCTGCATCCATAGACTCTCTAATTAATTGTACAGAAAGGCAGATATGTTACTGTGTTCTGGCATGCAGTTACGTAAACTTCTTTTTGTAGTCAAAGAAAAAAATATGTGACTTCTAGGGTCTTTTAAAAGAAAATAAATTACAGGAAAGGCCCTATAGCACTCAGCATATATACATCCCTGTGCCTCACATCACCAATATTATGTCTGTATCTGTGTCTTCATCTGCCACAGCAAAATAATACCATAGACTTGGTGGCTTAAACAACAGAGTTTATTTTCTCACAGTTCTC
Source organism: Avahi laniger (assembly GCA_963575035.1). Taxonomy (NCBI): domain Eukaryota; kingdom Metazoa; phylum Chordata; class Mammalia; order Primates; family Indriidae; genus Avahi; species Avahi laniger. Next base: position 8,366 of record CAUYSK010001169.1, read on the forward strand.
ATGGCTGGAAGTCAAAGTTTAGGGTGCCACCATGGTTAGTTTCTGATGAAGTCTCTCTTCCTGAGTTGTAGACAGTTGCTTTCTTGCGATGTTTATACACGGTGGAGTGATTAAGAGAGAAAGACAGACAGACAGAGAGGGGAGAGAGAGAGAGAGAGAGAGAGAGAGAGAGAGAGAGAGAGAGAGAGAGGGGGAGAGAGAGAGAGAGAGAAAGAGAGAGAAAGCAAACTCTCTTCTTATAGGGGCATTAATGCCACATGAGGAATCTACCCTCATGATCTTATCTAAACCTTATTACCTCCCAAAGGCCACATCTCCAAATACTAACACATTAGGGCTTAGCCCTTCAACATATGAATTTTGGGGGATATGATTCAATCCATAGTAATCTGCAAAGTTACAGGTTCCTTCATAGGACATCAAAGCAACTGTCACCAATACTAGATGAATTAGTATTACCAATCCTACATTAAGGAGTAGTAAATTAAAATTTACTTATGTAGAATATTCTATATAGATAGTAATACATCATAGGAAAACTCTACATACTACCCCCCAAAATGTAATTATAAACTATTTGCAATATAAAGAGGAAATTTTATTATCCAGTAAACTCAAAGGATATGTTTTGATAATATCAATATATAATAAAATAATTTTTCCTTCCTCTCCATTCATTCATTTCTCTCTGCCTAATAAGCATGTTCCAACACCCCTCTTTCAAATCAAATCCTGTCTCAACCCTGCCATCCCTTTTAACTACTGAATCTCTGTTATTGGGGCTTTTATCTGCAGGGATGATGCTCTGTCTACCTTTTCCCCCTGCAGCTCTATAATAGGACCATCCAATTCCAAAGTTGTAAAACTGAGCTTTTCAGATTTCCATATATACATCATCGATCTTTTCTATGTGAATTTGATGACAGGTGGGAGCAAATCCAGACCTAAGCTAGCTAAGCCCTAGGAACATAAGTAGAGAACTTAGACTCTCTTCGCCGTCGTTGTCTGATAACCTCCAGACTCACGCAGGTACCCATTTTCAGCCTAATCTCTATTATGAACAAACAGGATCAGGCTGCTCTAACACTATCCAGGCCTGGGAAAGAGTATAAATGGACATCCTGCTTGGACCTAGGGGAACACATGTGTACAGATAGATGGATGAATACAGGGAAGAGATCCACGTAGGCACTGGATGTGAAGTAATAAATTCTGGGATCACACAGGACTGGGGAACCTGTGGCCTTCTGGATCCATGAATGTAGCCTTTTGGCTAAATCCAAATTTTACAGAACAAATCCTTTTAATAAATGGATATGTTCCATGAAGTTTGGATTTGGTCTAGGGGCATCTGGAGGGCCACCTGTAGCTTCAAGGCTGCAGGGCCCCCACCCTACTTTAGACCCCCAAAATCCTTATACTTAGAGGAGGAGCACAGTCAGAAGGCAGAAGAATGGGGCCTTTCAAAACATGAGGACCCAGAGCAGGAGCCCTGGTTGTCTGGGTCAGTGGTAGAACTGGCCGTGGTGGTCTCTTAGTCACTCCACCTTCTCAAACTAATGCATTAAATGTCTTGGTGCAAATCTTAACTTTGGTCTGTGACATTACCATTTTTCCCATAATTTAGGGTCCATTTCATCTCCTTTCATTATATATTTCATCTCTTTTTATCAATGACATCCTCATTGCCTGCCTGAAGCATTTAATAGCTTAACCTGGAAACTAAACTACCTCACACAATGCTGTGCAGTGAAATACAGAATAAGACCTGTGATACCTAATAACACAGAGGTATCAAGGTACCCTGGAGATGGTAACTCCTCTCCTCTTGGAGAGAGTAATGTTGCTGCCTCTGAGGCTGTATCATGCCCTCATTAACTCCCAAAGGAAACTGCTAAGAAGAGAATTTCAGAAGTTCTCACTGATGAGTAGGAGGCTGTTTTTGGGAAGGTGAGCTTGGTGCCTGTCCCTCAAATGACAGACCACAAATAATCTATTTTTATATGTAAAAGTATCTTTAGTCACAGCAGAAAATTTTTGGAATCATAAAATTGTTGGAAAGGAAAAAAGTAATCATTAGCCACTACTATTAATATTTTCTGTTTTATTTTTAAGGTAACGTTTTAGCTTATACTACCAATCTTTAAAAAACCAGTGCTACATCAGTAGTCAAAAATATTCTATAGTTTATCTAGAATGTGCAACTCATATCTAGAAAAAGCAATGTTTTAAAAGAGCTTTGCATGGTGTAGTTAATCCAAAAAGGGAAAGGAAAGTTGGGTTCTGTCCCTGGCCACTGTTCATTTGGTGTGGAAGATAAGAGAAAACAATAATAGAAGTTGATTTGTGAATCATAGGTTAATTTAGAAAGCTGTCAATTTACAATGCTTTCTGTTAATATGTCAATTCTCAATACTAATCTTATAAAGGGCACATTTCTTTATCCATCTGGCAGAGAAACAGCTGAAAATTTAAGATCTAAGCTTGGCAAGATTCTGGACAAGAGTGAAAACTGAAACTAATAATCTCATTTTTATTCTCTCTCACAAAAGAAAAACTACCTTCTCAAACAAATGAGACGAGAAAGTGAGAAATCATGACTTATTGCTTAATGCTTCTCAGGGGTATTATTGTGAATTCTGCAGACCTGCCGCCTGCAGAAGGAATGCAGAAACTCTTTTGAGTTTTCAATCAAATCCTCTGCAGCAATTCTAATGAAGTCCCACTGAGTCGTACTCCAAGCCAAGGTTTTAAATTTGGATCTGAAAGTAGCTCTAAAATATTTTCTTTGTGTTACTTTTTTATTTTCAGAAAAAGCCAATGTTGGGGCTCCTAGTGCAGCACATGGTTGCTAGAAGATATAGATATGTTATGAGCAAACCATTTTGTATTATTATAAACACTAAATTTAAGGTATGTTTTATCTATATCCTTAAAGAATATTAACTGATGGAATTCGTCTTCCTAAAATATTTGATTTAATACAGGAATTTTCTTTGTTTTGTAAGCATGATGGGATTGAAAGCAAGGGAAACAAGAGGAAACTATAACCTGCACATCACAGGAGGCTACAAAGAAACCATGGCTTGAAAAGAGTTTTATGGGATATTAAAAGGAGATTGAAAATAGATTTGGAAATTTCTTTGTCTGGCATTCAAACTTCTATACGTTTTCTTATCCAGCTGCAAGCATTCATGGTAGTGGGAACTTTTGTTTTTCTTATCATAAAATAAGTTCATTTACTTCTCTGTGCCTTTGTAAAGTTGTTCCCATCTGAGCTCCCACAGTTTACCCCTCTAAATCCTATCCCAGAATGAAAAGGAATATGGTTAAAATATATCAACTATTAATTAATTTTTCAAAAATATTAAAGATTTTTAGTTCTGGAATTTAAAAAGTTTAGTTCTGGTCCTACTTCTTATTCATAGGTTCCACCTTGATCTATCACCACTAGGACTCAGGAAAAACCACAAATAATGTCTAAGAACCTGTTTGCAAAAGGGACTGAGGAAATCATCCCTAAGGAAAGCAAGCCTTGCACGAGACTGACTAACAACAGTCTTAATGGTTAGCATGAAGGAGGTGACACTAAGCCCTAGTGTTTCTTCTTACCTGAGCTCTCTGTGAACTCATATCTTGGATCTTGAAATTCAGGTGTGGCTAAAAACTAAATCCTAAAAATTTGTGAGACATTGGAATTCTCCAAAGCATTATGCAGAAAGGGAGAAAAAGTAGTCTTCTGGCTCTTCTAGAGAGCTTTGTTCAGTTTTGGTTCCCAGAGGGCTAGTACACTAGTGGTGTGAGACCAGAGAGTGACAGCAAAGACCTCCTTGGGTGGTAGTACCCAGTGACTGTAACACAGCAGATGAAGTACTCTCCAGAAGAAACCTTACTAGAGCCTGGAAAATCAGCTAACTGCAGATTGGTTCATAAAAACTGGTTCAAGCAACTCTTGATGGGACTTATATGAGGTTGGGGTCCTTTATTAGAATGTTAGACAAGAACTAGGAAAACAATGTTTAAAAATTACCTCATCAGAAAGTGGAGGTATCAGCTGTGCTTAACCTAAAAGACTGTTATGAGGATAACATAAGGTATTATATATGAAAGTAATTTACACTTGAAAATCCCACTAAATATTCTATGATATATAGTAGTTATGCAATAAATAGAAGAAAGAAAGGAAGAAAAGGAGGGGAGAGGAAAGAAAAAAGTGAACACAAATATATTTATTCATATGGTTATTATCAAACTTTCAAGAAACCAGTCAAATTCTCCATGAAGTCCTCCTGGTGATTCTAATCCACGTTAATTATACTCCACATTAACTATACTTTCTCTGACCTCTTCCTTACTTGATGTTATATCACTCAATTAACATCTTAAGTATAACAGCTCAACTCTAATCATCTGAATGATAGGATTTATTATATCTGGACAAGAAGTATACACTTCTCTATGTTTTGTATTTTACAGCTTTGAATGGGTAATGCCTGGTGGATAGCTATAATCAATGTTCAATCACTTACCTGTACAGTCATTGGATGAAGGCTGTGAGATAGTATCTTGGTCTGTTTGGGCTGGTGTAACAAAATTTCTACGACTGGGTAATTGATAAACAGAAATTTATTTCTCACACTTCTGGAGGCTGGGAAGATCAAGGACCATCAGATTCGGTGTCTAGTGAGGGCCTGTTCCTCATATATGGCATCTTCTGTGTGTCCTTGAGTGGCAGAAGGGATGAATTAGCTCCCTCAGGTCTTTTTTGTAAGGGCACTAATCCCACTTATGAGGGCTCCAACCTCATGACCTAATCACCCCCTAACGTCCTCACATCTTAATACCATTGCAGTGGGTATTATGTTTCAACACATGAATTAGAGGGGACACAAACATTCACAGCGTAACAGATAGATAGTAAAAGGACTACTAAAATTGGAATGAGAAAAATCAATTTTCAGATTTCAACACTGACACTTAGTAGATGTGTAACTTTGGCCACATTATCTAACTTCTCTACCCATTTCTTATCTAAAAATAAAGAACACGTACTGTGCTGAAATTGCAGATTAAATGAAGTAATATACACAAGAACACATAACATATAATAGAGGATATATGTTAGGTAAATTTGAAATTAACAATTTTTTTAACTAACTTTCTTTAGCTGGTATGTAAGCCAAATATGTCCCAAAAGACAAAGATAATAGTCTCAGAATACATATTTCCAGTTAAGAATTTACCTTATTAAATTTTAAAATTGGATCTCTACATACACAATGAAAGCAGAGCCTGCCTACCTATAATGCATGAATATGTCTCATTCATGAATTATTTTATGTATATAAGTTTTGTGTTCTCAAATAAATTATGAATTTATTGTGGGCAGCAGTTATATTTCCAGATATCACTTGATAAATTGCATAGTGTTGGGAGCACAAGATTTTCAATGCTATGAATCGATTCGTTCCTGGATACAAAGCATCTGTCTAGGAAGAGAGAATTAGCATCCACAAACACTAAACTCTATAATTAGAAGAATCAGCAAGTTTATATTCAATTTTATTGATTACATTGTCATTTATCTTTTTTCCTCTTTTAATATGAAAATAGACAAAAATTTTAAAGTAGGCTCGCCATGTGATAAAATAACAATCAATGGCATATGTCTTTGTGAATAGAGGGAAAAAAATAACTTAATCTCATAGCCATTTCAAATGAAAAAGCACAAGACGGTGACTGTGCGTGTGTGTGTGTGTGAGCGTATAAAATTTTTGACTTAATCTAAATAACATTGTCCCTCTAAAGATTAAGACTTTAGAAAAGTTTAGCTTTTCCTATCTTCCAGAATAAAGGGACATTTTAGAGGTGATCTCTTATAGGATTAGAATTAGAGTTAGGGTTTAAGTTAGGGTTAAGGTCAAGCTGAAGTGTGAATTTCCTCTGTCTACACTTACATTCTAGTTCCTCCTGTGTTATATATTTCTCTAAGTGAAAGGAATATAATTTCTTCTTATAGTCAAATATGTCCTGAGTGTCTCTGGAAAAGATTTACTTACTAATCACAATCAAAGGTAATTTTTTAAAAGTTTTTTATAAATTGAGTTTAGAACCCTTATCCAGTTATTAATATTTAATTTGCACACAGGACCAATTATAGTCTCTTAACTATTTTTGTTAAATTCTTGACTCAAGACCAATCAGTCTGAAGTCTTAGTTTGTTTTAGAGAGCTTCTACTTTATTTTCTCACCCTGCCTGACCACATAAATTTGTACCTCTGCCCTGGGCAAGCTTTCCCCCTAAACAAAGTGGGTCTTCTTTCTGAGCCCTGTCATCCCTGTGTTCATCTGCATATCTGGGTCTTCTCTAAATATTCCTTCAATCTAGATCTTTTTCTTCTTGATTTTCTAAATTCCATACTTTCTTCAAAATTGAAAGGCAAATTACGATGCTTGCTATGTCTTACCTCATTCCAAAGGAGACTGCCAGGGCCATAGCCCCTGTCGTAGGGAGAGCCCTACTGAGCAAGTTGGATGTATATTGGCTCCTGACCAAGGGTCACCTTGGGACCTGTGACATGATCTTTTATGCAGATGAGTGGGCATAATCAGAAGTCCCTTCCCCGGAATTTGAATTAAGTATTATAAGAGGGTGGCTCAAAGAAGCAGAAAATAAAAGGATGCAAATGGCAGAAACAGGAGACAGAATTGAGGCTTTTACAGGCAAAAAGTTGTAAAGAAATTATGAGTAAGGAGAAATTCAGATGTAAAGAACAACTAACAAAGCAAAAACCAACTGAATAAAAACAGAGAGAAAAAATAGTCCGATGGAAATATGCCAGGGATGACAGGGGAGGCAGGGAGGGGCACGAAAAGGAACCGAGCTATGTTAGTGGGAACACTGGAGTTAACAGAAAAGAAATCCTGTTAATATTTAGACTCCTAGCTCTGTGTGCTCTGGCCCAACCAGGATTTGTATTTCCTTTGAGGTACTCCACGTGTATGTGATTACGTGTTGCTCACCCCCTCTAATTGATTAAATTATCTTTACCACCAGATTATAAGCATCTTGAGTTCTGAAGTCATGCCTTACTCTATCTCTGTTTTTCTCTTTCATCCAAATACCTAGCATTGAACAATACTTGACACTTAATGTTCACTAATTGATTCAAAATAAGTTAGAGACCCCATAAATTAATATTTATCCAGAAATCTATAAGATAATGATTCCAAGTCTTATTATTCCAATTTATAAAGTAACAAAAATTACAGTTTAAATTCTAACATGTTTATTTTCTCCTTTTGTCATTATTATTAAAGCTTGGCAATAATAACTCACAGCATAGCTGGAGCCAAGTAACAGAAAATTTAATTGTAGGTATTTGAGTTTGATAAATGGCAAGAACTTGTCAAAGATTGCTTATGCCAAGGGAAAAAAAAATACTATCCCTCAGATATAAGAAGCAGCAAAAGAGAATAATACTTTTTATTTGATTATCATTTGCCGTAACTTACTCTTTCAAATAGAAGAATGTCAAATACAAGTTCAGATTTTTTAAATGGAAAAAAATTGTATTAGTATAGAATGAATCAAATGTGCTAGTTACAGAGAAATTTCAGAATAATTCCTTAGTTGTTTCAAACTCTGTAGAAATGGATGAAACAGAAGTAATAGCGCTCTTGAAATTTGAAGATAGTTATTAAGTTACCATTCAGCTTCCTCATCTTTCTACTAAGTAATGCTAGCTTCCTTAGTGTTTTCAGACAGGTCATCTTTTTCATCCTTTTCATCACTGTGGTTGGTCTTTTCTGAACCAACCAATTTCTCCACATCCTTCTTAGAGAATTTTCATGACTTCACAATGCCTTGTATTTAATGGCAGAGTGAGCCAAAAGGATCAAAGATTTATTTGGCTCTTATTAGCTTGGATCACAACAGTGAGAGAATGTTCTGGCTTATAGACAAGGAGGAAGCAATAAATGTAGCATGTCTGACCTTCAGAAAAGGTTTTGATTCTGTTACAAAGGCCACTTTACTCAGCAAGCCAGAAAGTTAATCATCTTCTTTACATAACGGACGGGGGCTCATGGAGCCTCACCCACTCACATCTAATCCTGAACCAAATGGAGTGGCTCCTTGTACTTACTTCTAAATCTTTACAGAGGCAGGCTGACTGATGTCCTTTTTTTGGTGCTCTCCTGAGGATCCTGGGCTGTTCTGGCTTATCTGTGAATGAACCAGAGAGCACTGTTCCATACTGAACCTTTGTGTTACTCTTCCTTGTACTAGTATGACATTTTTATAGCTTAAATGTTAAGTTTTGCTCACAGAAATACAGGAAGGAAAAACAGAGAATATTACAAATGAAGGAATTTTAAAATCACACAGACACGTTCAGTGTCACTTGAAATTCACTCTTCAATTGGTAGAGATAAGGATAAAATGGCACAGTCCCTGGCCTAATGGAGGAATAAGCACATAAACAGAAAATTGTGTAACTCCGTGAGCAGGACTATGATAAAGGGAAGCAAAAAGTGGAATGGGATGACCAAGGTGAAAGTTTAACCAAGCCCAATTGCATCTCTGCAGAAAGGAGAGAGAAAGGGCACTGTAAGCTCTCTTAGGGAGTTTCTAGAACAAATCGAGCTTGTGGGATGCACATTGAACACTCATTCATTATTCCCAAAAAAACAATCAAATAAATGTTGTCATAATTATACCCATTTTTTAAATTGCAAACAGATGTTTAGAGTGAAGTGACTTATCCACTTTGGTTGCTTCCAAAACACTGAAGGGCCTTTATGAAAACAGCTATAAAACATCTCA
>CAUYSK010001171.1:0-41287 GCA_963575035.1 Avahi laniger
TTTTTAGTTGTCCGGCTAATTTCTTTCTATTTTTGGTAGAGACGGGGTCTCGCTCTTGCTCAGGCTGGTTTCGAACTCCTGAGCTCAAACAATCCGCCCGCCTCGGCCTCCCAGAGTGCTAGGATTACAGGCGTGAGCCACTGCGCCCGGCCTATAGTTTCTTTTAGGTGCAGGACACACAGAGGTTTTAAGGGACCAACATGGGGTGACTAGGAAATTAAAGATAGATGTGCTATATTTATCTGTTGCTGTGTAAAAAAAAAAAATTAGCCCAAAACATTATGGATTAAAATAACAACCATTTATTTTCTCTTATTGTTTCTGTGGATCATGAATTCAGACAGCACAGTAGGGACAGCTTGTCTCTGTTCCATGATGTCTGGGGTCTCGGCTGGAAGGGTCGAAGGCTGGGGAATCGAATCATCTGAGGCATTTTTAAAACCATAAAAACCTGTGTTTCCGCCTGGACCTAGCCTGGAAGGTCATACAGCATCACCTCTGCCGTACCTCATTGGTTCTGGCAGTCAGCACTCCCTGTCCCGATTCAAGGGGAGGGAACACAGACCCTACTTCTGGGAGGAAGAGTGAGTGTCACTGACCAAAAGAAAAGCTTGTGTGGCTGGATAACATAGATGTGGCCATCTTTGAAAAATACAACCTCCCAGAGCTGCCAACAAAACACAATATGGTAAAATATAATGGTGGATGTTTTACTTTATTTAGGAAAAACACAGGTTTGGCTTGGGGCAAATTGAAGTGCTTAATTTGTATGTTGTCGCTTCTTTTCACATGACAGTATAAAAGAAAATGTTTCAAAGTCACAAAGATATGCTGTCCCCACCTGAAGGTCCAAAGTTAAGTAATGGGTTCCCAAAATGTAAGAATAATCATAGCTAATCTATCATTTATATCGTCCTCTGGGAAAAGGTATAGGAAAACAAAGCAATGTAATGATATCAGTTGAGACCTCGGTTTTACCACTTTCTGTGCAATCATGGACAAAAAAGTTAATTTCTTTGCATCTCAGTTACCTCATTAGTTGAACGGTGGATAACAGCATCTAATTCATGGGGTTTTCGTGAAGAGTAATGTAATCCTTGTTAATTGTTCAGTAAAGTTTGTATATTCTATTCCTCGTCTTCCTTCTGAAAAACTATTCCAAATTTGTCATAAATGAAAAGCTAAATGGATTGTTTCAAAACATTTTCGTGAGGCCGAGCGTGGCGACTCACGCCTGTAATCCTAGCACTCTGGGAGGCAGAGGCGGGCGGATTGTTTGAGCTCAGGAGTTCGAGACCAGCGTGAGCAAGAGCAAGACCCCATCTCCACTAAAAAATTAGAAACTAGCTGGACAACTAAAAATATATATAGAAAAAATTAGCCGGGCATGGGGGCGCATGCTTGCAGTCCCACCTACTTGGAAGGCTGAGGCAGGAGGATCGCTTGAACCCAGGAGTTTGAGGTTGCTGTGAGCTATGATGATGCCACGGCATCTAGCCGGGCAACAGAGTGAGACTCTGTTTCAAAAAAAAAAATTTTTTTTTCATGAGTTTCCTTTGTTCTGGGTAGATGTAAGTGAGAAAAACATGCTCAGGGGACTGGAAAGGCTCGGGTTACGCATAAACCACTGGCCTCAGAAGGTTGGAAGCGGTGGAAACGGGAAGCAGCAGTTCCTAGAGCCGCGTCCTTCACTTGCCGACTTCATCCCGGGCCGGCTGCGGCGTGGGCGCGCCGGCTCCGCCCCCCTTGGCTACCGGCCAATCGCTGCGGCCCGTGGCGCCCGAGGCTGCCACGAAGGCGGGGCGGGGGCGGCGCCCGCTCCAGCGAGAAGTTGGCCTGGGGTGAGTTCCCGCGGCCCGGCCCTGCCCTGCTCTGCCCTTGAGTACTCGGCTCCGAGGTCTGCGACACACCATGGCTGTGCTGGCGGCACTTCTTCGCGGCGGCGCCCGCAGCCGCAGCCCCCTGCTTCGGAGGCTGGTGCAGGTGAGCGGGGCTCGTCCCCGGGTGGGCCTCGGCCCCACTGCGCCCGGACCCGGGCTCCGGTGAGCCCCTTCCCCTGCCTCGGATGGTCCCTGCTGGCGGCGTAGGCCCAGAGACAGTCTCTCGACGGGGGTCTCGCCCCAAAAGCTCCCTAAGTGCTCCGACAACGCCCAGGGACTCTCTTATCCATACAAGGCGCGTGTCTGCGTGCAGGGTCTCCGCCTGAACCCCGCGGTTGCTGATTCTGCTGTGTCAGGCACACATGTGGGCAGGCAGGGAGGCCCAGGATTGGCTCTCGCTTCCCGTCGGGCTGGAGAGAGATTTTGCAGGCCAGTACAGCTGTTTCCGAGATTGTCGTTAAAACATATTAGCGCGCATTATTGTCAAGAGAGAGATTTTCTTTTCTTTTTTCCAAATGGTAGGTAATCATTGGGCATACAAGGGGTGAGGACGCTATGTGATAATAAACAGATGATAACACAAGAAATAAATTTTCCATATGTTGAAGCTAGAGAACCTGCACCCCAGATTCAGTGTCTGGAAAGCCTCTAGAATAGGTAGAGAACTTGAGGGTGTGGTTGGTGAAGCTCGAGTTTTCCAGGTTGGTTGGGGTAATAAGCTTTGAAATCCTTATGTTGCAAAAGTTTGGATTTGACCCTGGTCAGTGGAGACTGTTGCCACATTTGTTTTTGTCATAATCAGAGGTCGTGAAGAATTAGTTGGGGGAAGACCAATGTCTGGGTGTAGAGTGTCATAACTTGAACTAGGGTGCTGGCAATAGGAGCTGAAAGGGAGCCGCATTATGCAAGAGATTATGAAAGAATAAACATACAGTTTGATTATTATGGGGTGAGGGCGGGAGCCAAGGGCAAAGTGAGAGTCTAAAATCAATCCTGGGTGACTGAGATAATAGAAAAGTCAGGAGTAGGTTTGCAGGACATTTGAGTTCTTAGTCTATTTGTCAGTTTCATGGAATAACTCCAGAAATCACAAAAATGTAGTTAGGTTAACTTGGATTTCAACCAGTATTGACTAGGTGAAATAGGTGAACTAGGTGCTCTAGGTATGTTAAAAAAAAAAATGTGAAAGTGCAGAACCTTGTAAATTTATGGTTTAATTAAGCTCTCGCAATCAAACACAAATGTTCCTTACAAAAAAATGAACCTGTAAGTTATAGACATACGGTATGTGAGGAATCAGCTGTGTTGGATGTTATTTGAATTGAATGGTCATTTACTGAACCATGGAAATCGGTTTGTTTTAACAGGATTTTCAGTTTTCTCTGCCATCCTGTGGAATGGAATTTGACCTCTCCCATTACAGTGCCTCTCACCCCTTTGCCTCCCAAATCTCCTTTATGGTCAATAAACCTTGATGGACTTTTTTGGAGCTTGTTGCCTTTCTAGCTCTAATGACTTTTCTCTCTGGTCAAAGTAGTCATCTCTACTTATCACCTCCCATTTCTTCTATATCCATTTCTCTTTAACCCTCTGCAGTTAAATTTCTGTGCCATTCAGCTGAAAAATACCAGTATTTTCTTTTTCTGTGTTTTTTTCTTCTTGACCTTTATACTATATTTGACACTATTGACTACTCCTGCCTTGAAACTCCTGTTTTATGTTTTGATCCAGTATTATTCTGCATCTTTTAATGCTCAGACTTTTTTTTTTTTTTGAGACAGAGTCTCACTCTGTTGCCCTGGCTAGAGTGCCGTGGCGTCAGCCTAGCTCACAGCAACCTCAAACTCCTGGGCTCAAGCGATCCTCCTGCCTCAGCCTCCCGAGTAGCTGGAACTACAGGCATGTGTCACCACGCCTGGCTACTTTTTCCCATTTTTGGTAGAGACGAGGTCTGGCTGTTGATCCGTCTGGACTCCAACTCCTGACCTCAAGCAATCCTCCCACCTCACCCTCCTAGAGTGCTAGGATTACAGGCATGAGCCACCATGCTGGCCAATACTCAGGATTTTAAAAAAAATTCCTGTGTTTTGCTGATCCTGGGCCTGTTTGCTCCCTGATTCATTTCTCTCTCCTTCTTATTCTGTCTGTACTGCTGTGGGGCTAAGCCTTACAGGTTGTGTTTCAAAGGCTCCAGCTTCAGCTGGCTTCTTGCCGAGTTGAAGATTGGAAGATAGGAGGAAAGCAGAAGCCAGGATAATTTCTCTCTCTTTCTCTGGCAGTGTCTGTGTCTCTTGTGGTTCCTGTTTCTGCCAGGCGACCCTGACGCTTGCTTACCCTTTGGCTTTGGTAACCTTGCATCTTTCCTTTGTCCTAACAGCCTAAGTGTGCTAGTGCCTTTCTGTTGCTAATTTCTATATTGCCTAAGCATCATCTGTTCTCAGCTCTTTTGTCACCTGGTATTTCATCCTTTGCATTCGATGGTTTCTAATAGGATGATTTCTGTTTTTCTGGTTGAATCCTGATGGGTACACTCATTGTTTTTGCTCCCTTTCTGTTCCCTTTCACTCTGTGCATTCTCCAACCTTAGAAGTCGGGGATTTCTTTTTGTAAAGGCCAAAGGAACAGTCAGAATGTTATAGTAATCAAATAGTGATCGTGGTGTGATGTGGTAGTAAACAGGGAGAGAAATGGTTAGATTCAAGAGATGGTAAAGGGGCAGAATCTATTGAACTTAATGACCGGCTGTGAGAGGCTGTGAGATAAGAAATGAAGTATTAATATAATTTCTGGGGCCCAGCCTTTGGCATGTAGGTGGATAGGAGAGGTTTTCCCTGAGGGACAGATTTGAGTGTGGAAGGAAAGTGATGAGTTTTGGACTTGCGTTTGGAGTTGTCTGGTTAGGGGGAAGGGTCTGGCACACAGGGGAAGGACTGGATGAAATACAGATGTGGGCCATAGATGGCAGTGGAATCCACAGGAATTGATGAGCTCACCTAAAGCGGGCACGTAGAGGGAAAAGAGAAGAGGGCATAGCATGGAGTCTTTAGGGGACACAGTATTTCAGGCACAGATCGAACAAGCAGGAACCTGTGAAGATGAACGGAAAGAAAGGACAGTGACTTAGAAGAAAACAAGGGGAGTGTAGTATCACCCGAATGCCAAGGGAGGTTAGATTGTCAAGGAGAGTCTATTAGTTTCCCAGAGCTGCAGAGTTCCACTCATTGGGCAGCTTAAAGCAATGGAAATGTATTGTCTCCCAGTTCATAGTGTCAGCAGGGCTGTGCTCCCCCTGACTACTTAAGTGAATCCCCCCTTGCCTCCTCCTAGCTTCTGGTGGGTGTGGGCAGCCTTTGGAGTTCCTTGGTTTGTGTCATAGCTTCATTGCTCCAATCCTGCATCTGCACATGGCATTGACCCTGTGTCTTTACTTCATCTTCCTTCTGTGTATGTCTGTTTCTGTGTCCAAATTTTCCCTTTTTATAAAGATACCAGTCGTATTGGATTGGGGCCCACCTAATGACTGCATTTTAACTTGATTACCTCGGTAAAGTTCACATTTCCAAATAAGGTTACATACTGAGATACTGGGGGTTAGCACTTCTTTTTGGGGTAGACACAATTGAACCCAAAACAGAAAGTTTTTTTTTTTGTTTGTTTGTTTGTTTTTTGAGACTGGGTCTTGCTCTGTTATTTACGCTGGAGTGCAGTGGTATCCTCATAGCTCAGGGTAACTTCAAACTCCTGGGATCAAGCAATCCTCCTGCCTCAGCCTCCTCAGTAGCCAAGAGTACAATTTTTAAGTTTTTTGTAGAGAAGGGGACTCTCTGTGTTGCTCAGGCTGGTCTCGAACTCCTGGGCTCAAGTGATCCTCCTTGCCTCGGCCTCCCAAAGTGCTGAGACTATAGGTGTGAACCACTAGTGCCCAGCCAGAAAGTTGTCAATGTCAACCATTTGTCAACACTGTCAAAATTTAACATACCGGAGTGGTTATGTAAGATTTTAACAAAGGCATTATGTAAATGAAATACATAAAATGAACATATACCTAAAACAAAAAGTGTGGATTGAGATTAGCATAACGATTTCATACTTGGAGACATTTATAAAGACATGAAGAAATACAGATTTGGGATATCATGACTTTATGTAAGAGAATTTTGCTTTCCTTATACAATAATATGCATAAACACAAGGTACTTTGATTACTAACTGCTAAGCTCTCTATCCTAAGAAGTTGAAAAGTTTAAAAATGATTTAGTCACTTTTCCCAAAATATGTTTATAATAGTGTAGAGGCCAAAAGTGGAGTCTCTGGAGTCAGACTGCCTGGATTTGCAAAGCCAGCCCTGCTGTCTCCTGGCCGTAGGACTTTGGTTTGGCTGCTTCATCCGCCAGTGCTTTCAGTTTCCTCATCTGTCAAAGGACAGTGATTGTGCCCATGGTGTCGGTGTCGTAGACATGTTCCAAGTCCATCTGTTTGTATCTGCCCCTTTGTTCCCTTGCTAGCATTGGCCACATCAGCTGTGTCTGGTCTCCTTCCCTTTTTCTACTTCTGCCCTACCACAGTCAGTTGTCTACACCCTGCGGCTCAGTGAGGTACCAATACCTACCTGTTAGAATGCCTAATAACAAAAAGGTTTGAAAACTGACAAGTCTTTAGGCCGGGTGCGGTGGCTCACGCCTGTAATCCTAGCACTCTGGAGGCCAAGGTGGGAGGATTGCTTGAGCTTAGGACTTCGAGACCAGCCTTAGTAAGACTAAGACCCCATTTCTACTAAAAATTGAAAAAATTAGCTGGGCATGGTCATGTGTGCCTATAGTCCCAGCTACTTGGGAGGCTGATGCTTGAGCCCAGGAGTTTGCGGTTGCTGTGAGCTAGGCTGACGCCCCAGCATCCAGCCCAGGCAACAGAGTGAGACTCTGTCTCCAAAAAAAAAAAAAAAAAATACATTTCCAATGAATGTATGAAATCAGAAAAGTTTATTGTGAGGAGTAAAAAAGTCTTAATTTGTAAAAGTGATATATGCTGACTGGAAAACTTAGAAATAAAAGCACAAAGAAGCAGAAAGAAATCACCATAATCTCATCACTGATAATTATAAAATGATGTAGATTGATATTTTTTACATTATAACATTATAAATACTTATATTACAGGAAACAAGGTATATGGAGCGAAGTTACGTGTCAAAACCCACTTTGAATGTAAGTATAAATTTAAATTGTGCTTTAAAATTTCAGGAATTTAAAGGAAATGTCAATAAAATTGCATATACTTATGATTTGGGTATATGTGAAGGTCAAAGCAGGATTATGCAATGGTTAGGAGTAGCTAACTATGCAAATATTAAACTACTAGATTACCATAAAAATTTCAGTTAGTCCCTGCATAATTCTTGCTTCTCCATATTCTTCTGCAAAACAACCTTCCCTCTAAAACTAGCAGTGTTCTTCCTTTACTGTCAGAGAGCCCCATTGTATGGTGCTGGTACAGTGAAGAGACCACATGGAAGATTCCAGACGAGAGGGCCTGGGGATTAGATAAGAAGGGTCATCACTCCGTCACTAGGTGATGGCTCCTCTGAGGGCGCCTCTCTTTGTTTTTTGTAAGGGTCACTGAAGTGACTTAGTAATATCTTTCTTTTCTTTTTTTTTCAATGCCTCTCCTCCCACTCTCGAGGTGGCAGTTGCTCCTGCAGCTGCCGCAGTGAGCAGTAATACCTTTCTCATCAAAATCTAGGCAACAATTCTTATTTGTCTACAAGCTTAATGGGAGCTTATGGAAGACAAGTGTGAGGAGAGAATTGTTACAATGGTGTTTTATAGTATTCAAAAGAGCTTTTATCTACTCTCTCTTTTCATATTATTGTCCTATTGCTTAAGAAATTATGGCTCTGGCCGTGTCCTAGTTAAGTGGTAAGGCCCCATCTAGGACACAGGTGTTGATTCCTAGCCCAGCGTTCCCTTCAGTAAGGGACCCTGTTGGTTATTATGTAGTTAACAAAAGTAAAGTGACCATTTCTTAATTTGAGGAGTAGAATTGAAACTTAAGTTTCTAGCCTCAGACCTCCTGTGGAGAACAAGGAAGCCTCTATATCTGTTTTAGGGTTGGTTTGTGTTAGGTTTTCTATTAGGTCTTAAATCATAAAGCTCTAGCATTGAACTTATTAGTTTTACCGCTGTTCAGATAGAGATTAATCTTTGTTGACTAATTACTCATTTATAAAAATAGTGTTTCTTAGATATTTATGAATTATGTTTATTTAATGAAAGATGATTTAGGTAAAATACCTATAGTAATTTTTACCAACTTTT
Organism: Avahi laniger; assembly: GCA_963575035.1. Lineage (NCBI taxonomy): Eukaryota > Metazoa > Chordata > Mammalia > Primates > Indriidae > Avahi > Avahi laniger. The sequence goes on from CAUYSK010001171.1 coordinate 8,195, forward strand.
GTCTTGCCAGGATGTGGTCATAGTAAGTGCCTTAAGAACACCCATTGGATCCTTTCTAGGCAGCCTTTCCTCACTGCCAGCCACCAAACTTGGTTCCATTGCAATACAGGAAGCCATTGAAAAGGCAGGTGAGTAGTTGCTTTGCTTTTTATATTGAGGAGGCAAAATGGTTCAGTGGAACAGATATTTATTTTGCATTTACTGTACACATAACACTCAGTAATGATGTAATGCCTACATTTCTGAATTCCCTTGTAAAGAAATCTTTGGATTGAAACTCAAAACTGACAAGAAAAAGCAACCATTCCTAATAGGTAATGTCATGTACCTTATTAGGTAATCACTAGTTATTAAATTGAATAAAATATAGAAATGTCTTTTTGGCATTTTTTTTAAAGGGATTCCAAAAGAAGAAGTGAAAGAAGCATACATGGGTAATGTTCTACAAGGAGGTGAAGGACAAGCCCCTACAAGGCAAGCAGCGTTGGGTGCAGGTACCAGGAATACCTTTTTGCTTTTATATTTGACATGTGTGAAATGGCAAAATGGAGGTCATTTTAGCTTAAATAAAATATTAAATGAGTTATATAATCTATAGAAACATTTGCAGAAGAAATGGTGTAGGTTACACTAATGTGCTCTATTAATTTTAATTCTATAGTTGTGTTTGAAAAGTGAGTATCTTCGTTTTTCAGCAGTATAACTTATATTGTTTTTAGGCTTACCTATTTCTACTCCATGTACCACCATAAACAAAGTTTGTGCTTCAGGGATGAAAGCCATTATGATGGCCTCTCAAAATCTTATGTGTGGACATCAGGTAAGAAGCACCTTCTTTTCCATTTATTAATTAAAATAATACCCAGTGCTAAAAGACACTAAAAATCTAAGCATATTCATGTCCTAAAAATGAGGTTCTTTCTCATAAATGAAGTTGCTGTGTTGTCTCAGATACTCAAGTGTCCGTATTTGCTAATTTCATTTGAAGTATGGTCAAAATGATAGCCAAAGTGTCTTGTGTTAAAAAGTAGTTTTCAGGCCAGGTGTGGTGGCTCACTTCTACAATTCTGGGACTTGTAGGTTTCAGTAAGCTATGATCATGGCACTGCACTCCAAGGCAGCTTAGTCTTGAAGAATCTTTCTCTGAGACTGGATGTTTTAAAAATTTATAAATTCTGTATTTGCTAGAATAAGAAGAGTTTTCATTATAAAAGAGAACAAGGTGCTAACCCTAGGCATTAAATCACTGATTGAGCCCAGGATTGATGACTAATTCATACTTCCTACAATGTCCAGATTCAGCGGTTAAGTTTATATAAGGGCTTTCTGTTGGCCTTGCTTATCTAGATCTTGTCTTTACCTGAGATCAAGCAAGAGTTAGGCTGCTTAGCAAATATATGCATGTTTGGAGACTAGACCTAGACTCACAGAAACAAGATTTTATTAGATCTGAGCCCTTCATTTTTCAGATGAGGCAATCTGAAAAACTGAGACAGCCACAAAATTACAGGGCTGAAATGAGAAGACAAGTCTTTATCCCTATCTGGTGCATTCCAGCCTACCAGGGTGTGACACACCAGGGTAAAATCAGTTGCGAGGTGTCTTCAAATTATTTCTCACACATACGAGAACTACAGTTACGTGTACGCTTTGCTGTTACTCCCACTTTGCTTTGTTTCTAATTAGAAGGCAAGCCAAAGAGAAGGAAAAAAAAGGATGGAGTTGTGTGAGCTACTGTATCGGATATTTTATTATAAAAGCAATATCTGCATATGCTAAAAACTCAGATTGTATAGAAAGGCATAAAATGAAAAATAAGTCTTCTTTCTTCTTACCCCATCAGAGTCTGACTCATTCACCGGTTTGGGTATTTTGCCACTTAGGAGCAAAGAAACTTTGAACAAGTTGTTTAACCTTTTTGTGTCCCACTTAATGTCTTGGATATCTTTCTCTATCAGTACGTTAGATAGTATTCCATTGAATTAAACTATAGTATATTTTACAGTTATTTACTGAATGGACACCTGAGTTATCTCTGGTTCTTCACTGTTTTTTAAATTTAATTAATTAATTTTTAGCCAGTCAGATTTAGCAGTGGGTGGTTGTATACCAACTTTAGTGACTCTAATGTTAGTAAGTTCTGATAACCCACTACCATTGGACGAGCCATCCAGTTCTTCACTATTTTAAATAATGCTGCAGTATATATATATATCTTTGTGTGCTTAGACTTAATTCAACTCCCTGATATAGTACAGTGTAGTGATTAAGAGTACAAAATCTGGGGCCAGACTAACATCAAATCCTAGTTCTGCCCTTGGTAGCTGAGCATCTGCAATGTGACAGTCACTGGAGATAGAGTGGTCACTGAAACATTAAAAAAATCTCTTCATGTGCAATTCTCTTTTTTCATTTTTGAGACAGAGTCTCACTCTGTCACCCTGGTAGAGTGCAGTGGTACAAATCGTAGTTCACTGTAACCTCAAACTCCTGGGCCCAAGTGATCCTCTTGCCTCAGCCTCCCAGGTAGCTGGGAATACAGGCCCATGCCACAACACCTGGCTAATTTTCCTATTTTTTTGTTTTTAGTAGAGATGGGGTCTTGCTCTTGCTCAGGCTTGTCTTGAACTCTTGAGCTCAAGCCATCCTCCCATGTTGGCCTCCCAGAGTGCTAGGATCACAGGTGTGAGCCACCGTGCCTGGCCTAAAATCTTGGTATTTTCAAATGCTTTCCATCAAAGTTGTACAAGTTATAATTTCTAGATGTTGTGTGAGTCCATTTGCTTATATCCTCATCTACTGGTTGTTACCAAGCCCTTGTCAAACTAGTAGGTGAAAAATGGTTATGAGATTCTTTAGTTGTTTTTAGACTGAATGACAAGGAAAGCTTTCCTTAATTGATTTATTGTGATTCTCTAGTAAATGCTATCTGTTCTGTATTGATACTTTCGGTTAGTATTATTTGATTCATTTGTGCATGTATACAAATGACTTATAGGCATACTAGGAAATGCCTTGTTTTAAATGATTGTGATTTTGGAAAATGGTCAATTTTATTTTATAATGAAGAATAATTGATACCTTATTTTCTATCACTTATTGCTATCATCCCCAGGAAATATTTCAAGATAAGTGAATAAAACCTAAATGAGAACAAATTAAGAATCTCCATCTTTCAGAATAGGCAAAATATTTAGGATTCTTGGTATAGAGCTCGTTTTTCATCCTGATTAAAGAATGTGAGAAAATATCAATGGATTTAATTTTATATTTACATTAATATTGTATATTGAACTATTTTTAATTAGCCATTATAATGCAAGTGAATTTCTTTTGCTGACTTGTAATAATAGGTTAAGTGATTAACATTTATTAAGCTTCTGTCTCCCAGTTTCTGAGGATATAAAAATAAGACAGAGTTTCTCAAAGGAGCTTAGTCTAAAATTTTGGGGAGTGATGGAATTGTTCTACATCTTGATGATGATGGTGATAATTACATGACTATATGTTTGTCAAAACCCACAGGATTGCATGTATACCAAAAAGAGTCAGTTGTAATATGTGAAAATTATGCTTTAGTAAAAAAAAGAAGCTTAATCTAGTGAGAAGATTTGACGTAGAAATATAGCTACAATACAGGATAATAATAATAAAAACATTATAGGATCACTGGTGAACACAAAAGGAAGGGAAAGTATTCTAAGAATGGATAGAAATAAGTGGTCAGGGAAAACATAATGTTGCTGTGTTTTGATTAGTTTTAAAGGAAATGTAGGCATTTTAGGGAAAGTTTAGAAGGTAGGCTGAGGTGGGAGGATCACTTGAGCCCAGGAGTTCAAAACCAGCCTGGGCAAAATGTCAAGACAAAAAAAAAATTAGCTGGGCATGGTGGTACATGCCTTGTAATCCTAGGTACTCAGGGGGGCTATAAAGCTGGAGGATCTCTATTGTTGAGCCCAGGAGTTCAAGGTTGCAATAAGCTATGGTTGCCTCATTGCACTCCAGCCTGGGCAGCCCAGCAAAACCCTATCTCTTAAAAAAAGTAAGTAATAAATAAGGTTCTCTATAAAAAATGCAGAGCGTGTGTGTGTGCATGGTATCTCTGGAGACATTTAACTAGATCTGTATGACATGAGGTGTAGGTTCACTCAATGGGAATGAAAAGGGAGCAAGAAGTAGATTGTAAAGAGCTTTGTATACTGTGCTGAGGAATTCTTTAAGGTGTGAAATGATCAGACTTACATTCTAGCCAAAATGACTCAGGTAAGTACAGATGATGCTGTGGTAGAAGGAAAGGCTGCATGTTAGAAGATCAAGTGAAAAATTATTTCAGCTGTCTGGGAAGAGTTGATGAAGATCTCAGTCAAGGAAGTAGAAGGATTATTTCCATGAACTGAGATTACTTCTAATCTTTTACAAAGCTAAGTTTTTAGCAGTGTGAATGAAATGAAGGATTAGAGAAGGTGTAAGAATTTCAGGGCTGGGCATGTCCGTAAGCCCAGAACTTTGGGATTCCAGGAGTTGAAGAGACCAGCCTGGGCAACATAGGCCCTGTCTCTCTACAAAATAAATTTTTTAAAAAATTAGCCGGTCATGGTGGTACCTGCATATTGTCCCAGCTACTCGGGAGGCTGAGGCAGGATGATCCCTTGAGCCTAGGAGTTAGAGGCTGCAGTGAGCAATGATGGTGCCACTGCACTCTAGGCTGGATGACAGAGTGAGATCCTTTAAAAAAAAAAAAAAAAAAAAAGAATTTTAGGAATTTTAGAAGATGGTCTTAAATGAAAGGTTCTTGCAATGCTTATTAATGTTGATTAATAATTAATGTTGATTAATAATTCATAATCAACTTAATTCTCATTACACATTTTATTTATTTTTTTGAGACAGAGTCTCACTTTGTTGACCTAGCTGGAGTGCAGTGGCGTCATCATAGCTCACTGCAACTCAAAACTTCTGGGCTCAGGTGATCGCCCGGCCTCCGCCTCCCAAGTAGCTGGGACTACAAGCATGTGTCACCGTGCCTGGCTAGTTTTTCTATTTTAGTAGAGATGTGGTCTCACTCTTGCTCAGGCTGGTCTTGAACGCCTGACCTTAAGCAGTCCTCCCGCCTTGGTCTCCCAGAGTTTTAGGATTACAGGTGTGAGTCACTGCACGTGGCCCTCATTACACATTTTAGACCATTTGTTTCCTTTCATCATGGTCAAGTGGCAAAGAGGGTACTTCCCATATTCCCTGTGGAACAAATGTTTAATGAAGTCATGTAGAATACTTGTTTGCTGGTAGCTGGGTGAAGGGTTATAATGGGTTTGCAACTATCTGAGTTGACATTCGTTTTTTCTGTGTTGCTGAGCAGGACGTGATGGTGGCAGGTGGGATGGAGAGCATGTCCAATGTTCCGTATGTAATGAACAGAGGAGCAACACCATACGGTGGGGTAAAGCTTGAAGATTTGATTGTGAAAGATGGGCTAACTGATGTCTACAATAAAATTCATATGGTAAATGTTGCTTTTTAATGGAGAAATGCTATCTGATATCCAGTACTGCTTGATTTTTCTTTATGTATTTTACAAACTGAACTGAAGGATAGGCTCTATAAATGTTGATTTTAGACACTCATTTTAGGAAAATATTTTTCGATGCCTATTGTATGAGTGTGGCTCAATTGTTAAGGAAATTGTCCCACACTTGAATAGGGCATTTTCTGACTTCTCAAGTAGCAACTTCTGGGCCAAATCAAGTATATGAAGATAAGACATGAGTGAAAAATTATCTAGTGTAGAGGTAAATATATATTAAGAAACTAAATTTAACTGCTAACCACTATGTGACCAGTTATAAGTTAACGGATATTTTTAAAATTACTTAACCTAGTTTTAAAATATTCCAACTTCTTTCAGGGCAACTGTGCTGAGAATACAGCAAAGAAGCTGAATATTTCACGAGAGGCACAGGATGCTTATGCTGTTAATTCTTACACCAGAAGCAAAGTAGCATGGGAAACTGGAAAATTTGGAAATGAAGTTGTTCCTGTCACAATTGCAGTAAAAGGCAAAGAATGTTCCAAAATACATTTTAACTTTTAATAGACTTCACATGTTGCTGAAATGTTTAAGTTTTAAATTAGTACATTACCTTTGTTTGTTTCAACTGAGGACACCGATACTTCTACTTATGGTTAATAAAGGGAAGAGGTGCCAGTTCTGATAACATATTTCAACCCAATTTAATGTCAGATTTCAATCTGATTATAAGATCTACTAAGCACATTATTTTTAATTTGAGATAGATAAATGGCAGACAACACAGTAACTTAAGTAAAAAAGGGCATTTACTAGAAGGTTATTGGGGGTACCTCCCAGAACTGAAGGATGGGCAGTAGCTACCACTCAGTCCTGGGAACTTCAGGGATTGGAACTGGCTATTTAGTATTGTTAGGACATGCTCTCTTGGCTTCTCCTTCCTGCGTGCTTTTGTGCTTTATTCTCTTAGGCTTTAAGTTGGCTGCCTCCATCTTTAGGGTCATATCTGTAGGGTTCTCAAAGAGGAAAGAGGCCTCCTCAATAATTTCAGCAAAATAAATCCACAGTAAAGACTCATTAACTTGGTGTAGGTTACATTTCTATATCATAGGAATGATTACTGTGCTCTGGATGATAGAATACTAGAATCCTGGAGCTTATTCCACATAGGTCAGACATCTACCCTGGGGTCAGGACAGCAGTTGAGAGATTATAGAAGGGGCCTGAGAGAGAGAAGAGAGTGTGCTGTGGATGTGTAGAAGATTTACATTTTGTTAGGCTACTTAATAAGCTCCTCTTTGGGACACTAACATAATTGAGGTAACAGATGGTAGATTCTAGGTTAGTGTTTCCTTAGGATGGTTTAAGGTATGCAGGCATACAAAGGGAGGCACAGACTATGAGGCACGTTGGGCAACAGTTTTTTGCTGAATGACTAATTGTCTTGAGTAGTGATTACTTAAAATATTTTTGTTTTAGGTAAACCAGATGTGGTGGTAAAAGAAGATGAAGAATATAAACGTGTTGATTTTAGCAAAGTTCCAAAGCTGAAGACAGTTTTCCAAAAAGAAAATGGTTAGTGTTAAGAAATGAAGCATAAGAAAAAATTGAGTCAGTACACTACATCTATTCTTGGAATTGTCCAAGGATTTAAAAAAAGTAATTCCAGAAAACATCTAGGTGTTACTTAAAATTTTCAATATATTAATATTAGACTCAAGTAAAATTACTTCAAAGTATATTTAAAATTGTATGACAGTTTATTCGTTCAATATATAAATTCTGGAAAGAGACTATAATGTGACTATGGAATTCAGTTTTTCATATGTGGCAGTCTATTATGGGGTCTTCACTGACATTTCTAAAAACCAGCCTTATTGACATATATTAGGTCATTAAATATGAAATGTCCAACTTCCAATCAAAAGTTTAGTTTAGGCTGCACATGGTGGCTCCCGCCTGTAATCCTAGCACTCTGGGAGGTTGGTGAGAGAAGATTGCTTGAGCTCAGGAGTTCAAGACTGACTTGAGCAAGAGTGAGACTCCATCTCTACAAAAAGTACAAAAATTAGCCAGGCATTATGGCATGCTGTGCCTGTAGTCCCAGCTACTCAGTAGACTGAAGCAGGAGCATAGAAGTTTGAGGTTACAGTAAGCTATGATGATGTCACTGCACTCTAGTCAGGGTGACATAGTGAGACTCTGTCTCAAAAAAAAAAAAGTTTATTATATCTCAAACAAGAAATAGTACAATTAATCAAAGTGCACCTAAATTACTGATACAGTTTTGCCATCTTAATGGTAGCTTATGCCAGCAGCAAAGGAGCCTGGAGAGTGAGTGGCGGTGAAATTGTGAAAGGTATTTTCCACAGCTTGTTGAGAATTGAATATTTTTCCTTGCACAATGTGGTCCAAAGCCTGGAAGAAATGGTAGTCAGTTGGTGCAAGGTCTGGTGAATATGTTGGATGACAGAGAGTTTCCAAGTCCAGCCTCTGTAGTCTGAGCAGCGTTGTTTGTGTGACATGTGGTCAAGCGTTGTCTTTCAAGAGGATTGGCCTGTCTCCATTGACCAATCTCAGCTGCTTCCTTGCAAGCATCTTCATCATTTTGTTCAACTGGTTGCAGTAGACATCACTGTAATCAATTGACCAGGTTTCATGAAGCTGTAGTAGATAATACCAGTACTGGACAACCAAACAGACACCATTAGCTTTTTCTGATGAATATTTGGATTTGGACTGTGTTTCAGTTCTTCCTCTTTAGCCAACCATTGTGCCGAATGCGATTGTTGAATCCATTTTTCATCACACATAACAACGTGGTGTAGATATGGTTTGCCTTTATGTCATGGCAGCAAAGAAAGGCAAGCTTCAAGATGATTTCTCTTCTGACACTTATTTAATTCATGTGGTACCCATCTATCCAGCTTCTTTACCTTGCCCATTTGTTTCAAATGGCCAATATTGTTGGAATAGTAACGTCAAACCTTGTTGCTAATTCACGCATAGGTCAAGATGGATCCGCTTCCACTGCAGCTTTCATTATCCACCTTGATCTCAGGTCACCCAAATGGCTCATTTTCAAGATTTTTTTTTTTTAAATATGGTGTGCAGTGAGGAGCAAGGTTCTGTTTCCTTTTTTTTTTTTTTGAGACAAAGTCTCACTTTGTCACCCTGGGTAGAATGAGGTGGCATCATGATAGCTCACTGCAACTTCCAACTCCTGGGCTCAGGCAATCCTTCTGCCTCAGCCTCCCGAGTGGCTGGGACTACAGGCAAACACCATGCTGCCTGGCTCATTTTTCTGTTTTTAGTAGAGAGAGGCTCTCACTCTTGCTTAGGCTAGTCTTGAACTCCTGAGCTCAAGCAATCCTCCTGCCCTAGCCTCCTAGAGTGTTAGGATTATATGCATGAGCCACTGCACCCAGCCTATTTTCAAGGTTAAAATCACCAGAACAGAACTACCCAAACTATCAATTTACTGTGCATTCATTAGCCAAATCCTTCCTAAACACTTCATTATTTCAAGCTGTCTGCACAGCATCAGTTCCGTGATGGAACTCATGTTCGAAAATAACACGAATATCTGACTTATCCGTGGTTTCACAAAATTGCTCTAAAAAAAATTTGAAAGATAATCATAAGCAAAACCATGTGTTTGAAAGAATGAGGATGTACCTTCACAATAATAATAAAACAAGTGTCAAAGTGACATGTCAGAGACACCAACTGTCAAACACAGTTTATACTTAAGGAAATTGGACATTTCATACTTAATAACCTAAAATAATTCACATACTGTAAAATTCTGTTAAAGTGGTACAGTGGTTTTTAGTATTTGTTGACATTTAACTCCGTGTGATTCTAGCCAAGAAATATCTGGTTTTGGCACTGATTTGAAAAGTATTATAGTGAGTATCTGCTATATTTTGGATAAGCAGAGTTAGACTTTGAGGAGAAAAATGTGAACTGGTCCCTATCTTTGAAGAGTTGCAGACCAGCATTTACCTGGTACTATCATGTATGTGTTCCTGAGCTAGCTTTGAGAAAACTATTACTGAAAGCTAACACCAAAAGGCATTCTTACATTAACTGTGTTACAGTTAGCTGTGTACATGTTTCCTGAGGGCAGGAAATATCTCCATCCATATTTGTAATTTCTTTATATATTTAGCAACCCAGGCAGTCCTCTGTAGGTTTTTTTTTTTTTTTTTTTTTTGAGATATAGTCTCACTCTGTCCCCAGGATTAGAGTGCCATGGCATTAGCCTGGCTCACAGCAACCTGAAAACTCCTGGGCTTAGGTGATCCTCTTGCCTCAGTCTCCCAAGTAGCTGGGACTATAGGTGTGCACCACCACACTCAGCTAATTTTTACTATTTTTTAGTAGAGATGGGGTCTCACTCTTGCTCAGGCAGGTCTCGAACTTTGGAGCTCAAGTGATCCTCCCGCCTCAGCCTCCCAGAGTGCTAAGATTATAAGCTTGAGCCACCAAGACCGGCCTGTAGGTATTTGTTAAATCGCACCATATGAATTCAGTGTGAAGGAGTGTTTTGACTTCCTGCTCACTGTTGCTTTCAGGCACAGTTACAGCTGCCAATGCCAGTACACTAAACGATGGTGCAGCTGCTGTGGTTCTGATGACTGCAGATGCAGCCAAGAGGCTCAACGTCAAGCCACTGGCAAGAATAGCAGGTAGAAAATGTTCTGACCTTATTTATTCCTAAACATCTATAAACTGTTTCTGAAATTGAGTTTCTTTGTTGATAATAAATAATATTGAAGTTGGTTACTTCTGTGCCTACACCATATCTACCTATACCTATCACAAAGTACTACCTATAGGTAGTATGCCACTCACCATAGGTGCAGCAAAGTACTACCAAAGTGCTACCTATAGGCTGTCCTTTATGATAGAATTTAATTGATACGTGTTTCAACTGAGATAGACACTCCTTTAATGTTTTCGTTATACTTTGCTTTATATAAGAGTAAGCTTTAAAAACCTCTTCCTGTCCTATACGAAGAGTAGGAGAAAACAAAGTACATGCTTTAACCGAGAGAGGCAGCCAGGTAGAATAAAAAGAATATGGGAGTCCAGAAATATGAAATCCGGATGTTCTGGCTTTTTTATTAACTATATGTGGCCTTGGGCAAGCCCCTCAATTTCCTTAAGCCCATTTTAACTGCAAAATCTGCTTTGCCTTCTTCTTAAGGATGCTATTTTGTTACTTTATAAAAACTTCATTTTTAGTGTTAGCTTAGATTATGGTTTCTTAACCTCAGCTACTATTGACACTTTACACTATATAATTCTTTGTTGTAGGGGCTGTTCTGTACGTTTTAGGATGTTTAGCAGCAACCAGTGGCATCCTACCTGTTGTGACAATCAAAAATATCTCTAGACATATGTAGTGAGGTTTTGTAGTTTAAAAAAAATTTCTAGACAGTGCTAATATTACTAGAGGCAAATTCCCAAATTCTCTCTCAATGAAAATCAGTGTCCCAGTGATTGGTTTAATATTATAAAGAGCAGACTCTTAGAAAAGGAACAACTACATTTACATGTAAGGGTTAGGAAACTTGCATTTAATGGATTAACTTGGCTTTTGCATATTATATATAATGGACAAAGCTTTGGGTGCTTGTAAAAAAGATTTTAACAACCTATTTTTTTAATAGCATTTGCTGATGCTGCTGTAGAACCCATTGATTTTCCAATTGCACCTGCATATGCTGTACCTAAGGTGAGAACAAAGTGATGGAATATGGTCCCATATCACATTATGCCAACCTCTAGTTTGCTTATACCAAGGTTGCAGTTTTTATATTTTAAATGTTACTCATCTGCCATAGCAGATAGCTTAGTTTTGAATCTTCCCACTTCTCCTGAAAACAGTAAGAACAACAAGGATAACAAAAATAAACACATAAAAGAGCAGCCCACAAACTAGATCTTCAGTAGAACAGATAAAAACTACATAACTGAATTACTTGCAAGTATGATGCTGAACTCATACACTTGGTGTGGTAGCCAAAAAGGGAAGGTTGGTGATTCCAGATCTATTTAATAGAATTCAAAGCAAATAGTCACTCCCAGAAGGAGAAGTCTCCATCCTAAAGAGGACTGTTGGTATCAGGTCTTAGAGTAAACAGTAAAACTAGAGACAGAAAACCTACATATTCCAGATTGTACTAAGTGCTATTAATATCAAAGGCAGAAATAACCAGGTCTCTGTGGGAAGCTGCTAAGGCGTCACAGGAAAAGAAAGAATGCTGAGGAGATTTAGGAGTCCAGGGTTCTCAGAAATCTTCAACAAATATTCCTTCCAAGAGAGGGCCTCACCTTGACAGTGAACTTCTGAGAGCACACCCAGATTAAAAAAAGAACAGAAGTAGTAGGGAGTAAGAATAGAGAAGCATCAGAAACAATGGGGCTTGGGGGTGGTAATGATCTGTCCAGAGTAAACAGAAAGTGACAGAAGTATATAACTTGTGAAAGTGAATGCATCACATTAGAAAGCAAGGATAATAAACAGTTCTGGGTTCTGAAGGTAGAAGCCAGTTCTGGACCCTGACTCTGAGAGCTGTAGAAGTGGATATATTTGGGTACGATCTTTTATCTCGTGCTGTTGGAACAGAGGAAGTTGAGTTGTACAGCTTAGAAAGCTACCTTAGCTCGCTAGTAGAAGAGAGGAAGGAGGAGGAAGAGTTCCATGTTAATTTTATTGTTGCCCACAATAAAATTTCTTCTCTAAAGAAAAAGGGTACTAGCAGTATTTTATAAAGTATTAGCATAAGGATAATCACTAGCACAAAACACCTTCCTACATAGCTGAAGATCTACCAAAACAAAACAGATCGTATTAATATAATGAAAGACTTTAAATAAATGATTTACAATGAAGATGTAACAGATGTAAATATCTGTACCCCAGATAACCCCACAGCAACTTTTAATAAAGGAGAAACTACAGAGGATGCAAAGAAAAACATTGTATTAATACAAGCCAGGAGTGGAGTCCCGTTCCTGTAGTCCCAGCTACTCAGAAAGCTGAGGCAGGAGAATTTCTTGCGCCCAGGAGTTTGAGGTTGCAGTGAGATTTGATTGCACCACTGCACTTTAGCCTGGGCAACAAAGAAAAAAAAAAACATTATACATACTAATAGTAGAAGCTAACATACCTCTTTCATTTGACAGATAAAGCATATAGAACTAAGCAACATATAATCAATTAAAGCAATCTTGAAAATACATAGACTGCTTTCCAACTCGGGCTGGGCAGAATGGCTCCCCCCAAAGAAGGGTGTTGAGAAGGGCTGTTCTGCCATTAATGAGGTGGTGACCTGAGAATACATCATCAACATTCATAAGCCCACCTGGAGTGGGCCTCAAGAAGCATGCCCTTTTTGATCTTGAAATTTGCCACGAAGGAGATGGGAACTGCAGATGTGCGCCTTGATACCAGGCTCCACAAAGCTTTCTGCGCCAAAGGAAAAAAGGAATGTCCTATACCGTATCCTTGTGCGGTTGTCCAGAAAACGTAATAAAGATGAAGATTTGCCAGACAAGCACTGTACTTTAGTTACCTATGTACTTGTTAACACTTTCAAAAATCTACAGTCAACGTGGATGAGAACTAACTGATGATTGTCAGATACGTTAAAGTTATAAAGCCACACACAAAATACCTAAAACATTATATACCCCCAATAGAGAATATACCTTCAAGTATCTGTGGAATATTCAAGAAAATCAAACTTTATCTCCTCAAAATGGATACATGATAATGCAAACGAAATTCTTTGATTATAATGCAGTAAGATGAGAATTTAAAAGGATCCTTCCACCTAAACCTAAGAACCTCTATATTTAAATAACTAACATCAAAGGGAAATACAAACCAAAATTATAGAATTTCACAGAAACAACGAAAATAAGTTGTGATTGCTATTTGAACATCATTTGTCTTTTAAAAAATTTTAGGTTCTTAAAGATGCAGGATTGAAAAAAGAAGATGTAACAATGTGGGAAGTAAATGAAGCCTTTAGTCTGGTCGTACTAGCAAACATTAAAATGCTGGAGATTGATCCCCAAAAAGTGAATATCAATGGAGGAGCTGTTTCTCTGGGGCATCCAATTGGGTAGGTAAAGTCATAAAGAAAAATATATCTAGGTTAATAGCTGCCTTTGCATGCATGTCTATCTAAACTTAAACTGCTTCATAATTCCTATTGGTCTTAGTTTAATAGTTTTCCTTCCCACTCACCCTTCATAAAGCAAGTGCCATTTCTGATAGGTGGTATCCAGCACTGAACACAGAAATCTGTCACATCTGTTGCTTGAAACCTAATAGTATTAGTTTTATGATGAAGAGGAAAAATACCTTAAAACTAAAGTCTGCACTTGGGCTTTAAAAAGAGCTGTGACCCTTCCTGAAACAAGTCTGTTAAATTTAAGAAAAGTTCTTTCAGTTATAAGTAGTGGCTAATGAGATTTTCAAGAAGTTAATTTGGAATAGAAACATTTTTGGTTAGTCCTAAATTCTGTACTTCATTAAAAAACCAAAATGCTTTCTTAATCCTAGGATGTCTGGAGCCAGGATTGTTGTTCATTTGACTCATGCCTTGAAGCAAGGACAATACGGTCTTGCCAGTATTTGCAATGGAGGAGGAGGTGCTTCTGCTATGCTGATTGAGAAGCTATAGACACCCACTGTTTAAGGAGATAACCCTGTGTGACCTGATGTAATCAGTGTGTCTGTGCTGGGTGGTCTTGTACTTTAAAATAAGCTATTTCATTTTTTAATTATTTTCTATTTTAACTTTTTTAAATAAAAAGGATTAAATCCAAAAGCCTTTTGAAATTAAAAATAAATTTTTCTTTGCTTTTTTTTGTAATCTTTAAAAGTTTGATACTTTTTTACATTATGAATCTATACTATTTGAAATAACTGTGCAATATCAGTGACTTACATAAGTAGCTAGAAGCTTCTATTTGACAGAATAAATAATTTGTTTTTGAGGATTGCTAAAGGTAAAGTGAATGTTATTTGTAGGCAATTTACATTTAGTAAATTGTTTAAGAGCTGGCTATTTTGGACAAACTAGCAGAAACCACAGACATAGTGTGTACAGTAGTACTAGAAATACGAAAGAAGCCCATGTGCTCAGGTCTGTCTAGTGCGGGGGCAATTTCTCATAACCTCAGCATTCAGGATTGGGGTATTGGGCAGGAGAAGTCAAACTCAGAAAAGCCTGGGGTTTGGGCTCTGAATTACTATAGCAGCACAAAGAGTGGGAAAGAAGGTGGGAACTGATAAACTGAACAGATTTATAAAAAAGGGAAGAGACTGTTACTTCTACTATGCCACAATGCCTGCTCTTGAGCAGGACAGACCATAGCATGAATATAGTGAATTGCATTTCATCTGGAAAAAAATTTAAGAACACTGTAGGCAGAGGCTATGCACATCCAACTTCAACTGCAGCTCTGAAAAGGGAAAACTCCCACTCTGTGGATGGGGAGAGGACAGCAAAGGTCATTGTGTACACATTATCTCTTGGCAAATACTTCATCTTTGAAGGAACAAAAAAGAATATACGGGAAAAAAGAACAGCCGTTTTTTGCATTCAGAGGAAAAGTATTTTCCAAAACATCTGTAGAGCAATCACAGCTAACTTTTGAGAATCATGTTCTAAGTAAAAAGCTTTATATTAACTCATATCACAAAAACGCCTATAAGTGGATACCATTATTATTCCTGCTTTAAGGAAATTGAGGCAGCGTGGCTAAATAGCTAACCTATGGTTCAAATCCAAGTTAGTCTAGCTTCAGAGCCCAAGTTTTTTTTTTTTTTTTTGAGACAGTCTTGCTGAGTCACTCTGGGTAGTGTGCCATGGCATCAGCCTAGCTCACAGCAACCTCAAATTCCGAGGCTCAAGCACTCATCCTGCCTCAGCCTCCCAAGTAGCTGAGACTACAGGTGTTGGCCACCACACTTGGCTAATTTAAAAAATATTTCTACTTTTAGTTGCCCAGCTAATTTTTCCTATTTTTAGAGACTGGGTATCGCTCTTGCTCAGGCTGGTCTCGAACTCCTGACCTCACGTGATCTTCCCACCTCAGCCTCCCAGAGTGCTAGGATTATAGGTGTGAGCAACCTCCCCTCGCCCAGAGCTCAAGTTCTTATTAATACTATGCTTTACTTTAATCACCTTTCCATAATCACAATAAGTATCCATCCCAACTTATAAGAACTTATAACTGAACCAGGACCTGGGTAAAATACAGGAAAAAAGGAAATTCAAAATATATCAGAGTACTTCACCGAAGATAAGCAGAATAAATACTGCATCCAAAGGTCAGTGATCTGGAAAACACCTGAAAAGCATTCTGACAATTTTGTGAAAAAATGGAAAGGAAGAGAGAAAAGATACAGAGCTACCAAGTAAATGGTGTTTCTTAAAAAAAAAAAAAAAGTATTCTGAAACAATCCAATATAATAGAAAATATAAACTTAATACGAAAACTCAGATTTTAAAGTTCTAAATGGGAAGATTCATTGGCAAAGTGAATTAGCAGAGAATCATACTAAGACATTCTGGAGAAAATAAGGAAAAAAAATCTCTCAAACATCTAGGTGGAAAAATAGGTAGCCTTAGTCCTTATTTCTATTACATTAAACCCCAGAGAACAAGTGAACAACATCTACGTGTTTTCAATAGAACAAAGTGATAAGATACTAGAAAGTGTCTCAAGCACATAAAAGCTTAAAAAATAGAGCACTCTTATGTTTCCTCCATAAATGAGGAAGGGTTAGCCGGGCATGGTGGTCTGTACCTATGATGCCAGCTACTCAGGTGGCTGAGGTGGGAGGATTGCTAGAGTCCAAGAGTTTCAGAGCAGCCTGGGCAACAGGCAAGACCCTGTCTCGGGGGAAAAAAAAAACGTCAAAGGTTTAGGTCAGCCCATGGCAAGAAGAATTAAGAATTCAGGTATGTAAAAGTTTTTAGTTTTTTAAATGACTAATTAAGGATGAGCTGGAGAAAAAGGAAAGGTAAGGGTGAAATATGGGTAACATATCTGCTAAATAAACACCAGTAGGATGAGTTCTACATCTTACATTACTATAGAAGATAAAAGCTGAAAAATCCAATTATAAAAAAGAGAAGGCTGGCACATACCACAATTATTAGAAATCAAGGCAGAAAGTGTTAAAATAGGGAAACCTATTTTATATAAATAAGAGATTATTCAAAATGAAATCATGACAGTTACCATGCACTGAGCAACAATACAAAAGCAAAGCAAAAACTATGGCCAAGTAATTATAATGGGAAATTAAACATTTAGGGAAAAAAGTGTTAAAAGCAAAGTAAGACAGGATTCAAACAGTATAAGATTGAATAAATATCAAATTTTATACATTTAGAAACAAAATATTTAAGTACCTATGCTACATTTATAAAAATTTTAATCTATCTTAACAATAATAAAAACAATTTTAAGCAAAAAAAGGCTTGATGACACTTATTCTTAGAAATTACGTGGCATGTGTCTGTAGTCCCAGTTACTTGGAAGGTTGAGGCAGGAGGATCACTTGAGCCCAGGAGTTTGAGGATGCAGAGAGCTATGATGACATCACAGCACTCCAGCCTGGACGATGGAGCGAGACCATCTCTAAAAAAAAAAAAAAAGAAAAAAGAAAGGAAAAAAAAATCATATAACTTTTTATTCATCTGAAGAAGTTAAATAAACATGCAAAAAGGACTCTGGGAAAAAAAAAAGGAAACACAAAGAATAAAGTAGAAACAGTATACAATTGTTAAATTTAAGAGGTGTTTTTGTCAGAAAAAGTAGTCATATATCTTTTAAAAGGGAGCCCAAACAAAAATTTTCATTCAAATACCCTATTTATTTTCTAAGTTTTGTTTGGGTTCTCTTTTAAATTAGGAATGACTAATTTTTTCCTGAAAAATTTTATTTTTTGTGTGTTTTTTTTAAAAGACTTAAGGTGAGATGGGCATTATGGATTTGCTCTTGAATATAAAAGCTCCAAGTAAAAGTTGTCTTCGGACTTCATCTAGAAGCTCTTGGCTAGTTAACAAAGAATCTTGAAGAAAGTGAACTTATTTGCATATGAATTCTCAGTATTTAGCACATATAAATATGAATTGAATGAGAAGAAAATCTGTAATTTTCAGCATTATATGAACTTCCAAAAAAGAGTACACAAAAATTGACTTGCAAAAGAATTTAATCAAAGTTTCTAAACAAGATTGCCAATATAAAGTAATTCAGACTTTCGAGGTTAATGAAAATATTTATTCAAACCTAACTGTGGTACAGTATCAAGGTGAGTTAAATAAACATTAACTGTATGATATTTAGTTCCTTAGGAATAGACCATTGCCACATCATAAAAACTTCTTACATCACATATTTCTGCAGTAATGTTCAGCAATTAAGACATGATTTCTACACTGAGAAATGTTGTGTTGGAGTAGGATGGATTTATTTTTTTAAAGGCCTAGTACAAAAAAAATGGTTGAGAAAAGTGACTCTTTAACAAAATATACACCATAGAAAAAAACCCAAATGTACTGATATTTAATTAAACAGAAAGCACTTAAGAGAACATACTTTAATATCTAGGCACAATTGGTCAGGTACTAATTATAATTTCTGTTCTCATTTAAGTTTACACCAATTCTTCAATTTAACTGATGTGTATGAACCTAAATGCAGAGAAGGCACCTCTCTCACTCTCTGTAAGTACCTTTTGAGAGTAACTCTTTATAACACTCTAAGGGACACACAGACAAAACACTATATCTAAGTATAGATATAGTTATTCAACACACCCCATTTTAGGAGAAACTAAATTAAAATATAAAACCATGATTTCTCTTTTTACATCTTATGATGGACATGACTTTCTAAAAGGACACCAGAAGATAATCCTCCACACAAACTTTAACATAGAACAGAAGATTTAAATTAAATGTGCATTGTTCACTACTATGTAAAGGGTTCTATGAATTAGTGCAATTCTTTAAATCCCCAGTATTTAGGGGAAAAGTATATACATACTATGAAATCTCAACTATTACAAACCAAACCTTTTATGGCTCAATAGTCTAACCACTTAAAGTTCTGTAAAAAAATCTTAAAAGTTATAAATGAAAGATCAGAACACTCAATAAATGGTTTACAAAATTCTCTCTTTAAAACAAAGAGAATGAACGAGCAGAAGAAATAGTAAAGTGTAAAATTCTAGGAATATAATTTTTATTATGACTGTAAGAAGGGCTGGTAAAATATTCACTCTAAAAGAAACCCATCAAACTGTTGATTTCTGATTAGATACTTTACTACCAGATGAGGTGGTTATCATTTTGTAGTACTTAGTGGCTATGTATTTAAATGTCTTGTTGAACAATTACTGAGGGTGATTTATAAGGATAAGCATCATTTTCCTTCAAAAGAAGTAAGAAACTATTCCAGATGAATAAGCCTCACAATTAGGGTTCATAAGAAGTAAAAAAAAAAAACACAGTGTAAGAACATTAGGTTGATTTAACCTCTATTTCAACAAGATTTATACAATATTTACAATATGCAATTGTCAAAGCTATACAGTTTTGCAGATTGGCTTTACTTACATTTCTGCAAATGTTTTTTCCAAAATAAAAATATACCAAGTAAGTCTATTTACAACGTAGGAAGCTGCTTCAGAAACAGCATGATTTAGATATAAAGTGAAATTTCAGTACAGTGAAAAGTGCAGGTCAATATCCCACTCCCTACACTCATAGTTTAAGGGATACAAGTTTTAAATAGCTACTGTTCTTGTATTTAGAATGTTTACTCATCATAATGCAATGATAACAAAAATTTGTCCACATCCATTCCAGCTGGAAATGAACTGGGCAGCTTCTTTTTCTGTCAAAAAAAGAAGAAAAAAAAATAAAAATAAACTCAAACAAGGCCAAAAATCTTTCTTAGTAAGTTCATCTAGAACAGTATATTAGGTTCTTCCATATACTCGTAAAATTGCCAAAATTTTTTTATCTATTAGAATTTTAGTTCTACAGAGAAACAGAGGCAAGTTTTATTAACCCAAAGTTAATTAAATGTACTTCAAGGTACTTCAATGTTAGTTTAGGACAAAAGACATTACACAAATTCACAGTGTATGAATGTTCAATGACACAAGATAGAAATGTTTTCCATAAGATGGCCATTACTACTTAGAAAGCTTTGAGATATTAAGAGTAAAAGGTACTTCTCAAATTCCAAGCACTTAATATACACCAGGTATTTTATATACACTACATTCAGTCCTCACAATATAAGATGTATGGTAACATGTCAAGTGATAAAGCTGAGACCCAAAGAGGCTACAGACTTAACCATGGTCACAGGGCCAAAAACCAGTAGATGCAGGATTCAAATTCAAACCCGAAGGGCAGCAAAGCCAAGATTCTTTCCCTTATACTATGCTTCCTCTATGACATTTTAAACACTTTCTATTCAAGGCACTTACTAAATAGCTAAACAAACTTAAAATAAATGAGTTCTTGCATTTATCAATGCTATCCCTGCATTGCCTTCCCATAGACAACCATGTTTAAAAAAAAAATAGGTAAATTTAATTTTTCTGCTGCTCCAACATGTTAATATAGGGCCTATGTTGCAGATAAGATGTGGGAAAAAAATCCAAGATGTAAGAGGAACAAAGTAATTTTTAATTTGGTAATTCCACACAACAGTGGTTTCCCAATCTTTCAATGACTATGTCATTCTCACAAAAAAATCTGGGTTCTACCAAGACAGAAACAAAAACCCACTTTTCCCAAGGAAGATGTTTATAAATAAATGTCTTAGCAATTATTTTAAAAATACTGTTTCACCTAGACAACTTCTCAGTATCACACTGAGAAACACTGCTATAGAATGTATTTTGTCAGGGCCCGGTGTGGTGGCTCACACTGTGTAGTCCTAGAACTTTGGGAGGCTCAACTGGGAGGAGTTGAGCCTCCTTCCAGTTGAGTTAGGCCAGGAGTTCGAGTTCAAGACCAGTCTGGGCAACATAGCGAGACTACTATCTCTACAAAAAACTACAAAAAAAAAAAATTAGCTACTTGAGAGGCTGAGGCAGGAAGATCGCTTAAGCCCATGAATTTGAGGTTGCCATGAGCAATGATAACACCACTGTACTCTATCCTAGGCAACAGAGTGAGACTCTGTTTCTAAAAATTAAAAAAAAAAAATGTATTTTGTCAATCAAAACTCAAAGCTATCTTGACCATAATATTCGGTCCGTTAGTTGTGGCAAAAAGTGCTTAATTCTCTTGAGTATTGAAGGAAGGAAAAGGTGTGGCTTTGAAATTAAAACTTTCAAACTTGCCTTAATTTTCTTCTTTTTCATAGGTATTGATGAATTTGCAAGGCTTTTATTAGAAGTACGAGAGGTTCGCTCACGCTCATCTAATTCTTCAATTTTCCGCTTTTTTGTGGTGCTCCTTGAAGATGCTCTAAATTGTTGTGTGTTATCTTTCAGAGGAGTTGCTGAAGTAGTCCTAGAGATGGCTGCTCTGGAGAGAATCATTAAGGTGTGGGCAGCCATGTTTACACTGTTTTCACTGCCTGTTTCACTGGCAGGGCTGCAAGCAGGCAAGTCAGGGGTGACAGGAGGGACCATTACTTTAGGTGTGCTACTGTCTTCACCAAAACGTCTATTAGACGGGGCCTTGATACCATCTGTAGGTTCCTCTTTATGTTTTTCCCCTGCCCCTAAGCCAGGTGCCCGGGGTACAGGTAAATCACTGCTATCAGCAAGCCGATTTTCTGGGCTGTGCCGATGAACATCCTGTAACATTTCTGTGGTAATCGAAGAACTGGCAGATTTACTTTGCTCTTGTTTTAGATCCTTCATAGCTGTACCTATTGAAATGACATTTTTACTGTTTGAGGATGCGCCTTGTTTTTTGGTGACTTCTTGCAGTGAAGCTACGGAAGTTTTCTCATTCCGTAAACCCCCATTTTGCTGCCCGACTGACAGTTTCGAAGTTTCTGGATTTTTCTGCCTTTCCACATCACTGCATAATTCATTCTCCTTATTAGCTGTTGCTTTGTGGAAAGATTCAAGCACAATTTCTGTTGGTGAAACTTTCTTTTCTGACTGAGTTTCTCTTACAGTGGTATGTCGGCTAATGGCAGTTTCTGATTTAGATAAAATCTTAGGCATAGGAGGTTTCTCTCTCTCTTTTTTGATAGCATTATTAGAAGGAGGTTTTAAGGTGGAGGACACAGTGGGTGAGTCAAGATTAGGAAAGGAAATTGCATTCCTTTCTTTGTTTTGGGACACCGTCTTATGGTTTGGCCCCTGTGTACTCGCCACAGGAGCAACAGTGCTATCAAAACAGAGCACACGTCTGTGGCTTTCAAATGGTTTGCTAGCTGGCACTATATTTTCTACTGAGAAGGGAACAGTGATTTCTTCCAATTTTTCTCCAGGATCTGTGACCATATTCTTGTCAGAAACTTCAATTCTACAATAAATAAATAAATAAAAATAAATTATTTCTAGCAGCATAAAGAAATCCTTTGTTTTAAATCTGAGGATTCAAATGATCTATGATAGAAACTACTTTATGCTTACCTTTGTGCAGGACATCCAACTGAGTGACTTGAGGAATCCACCAAATTATTTACCTGTTTTCCTGGAATTATAAATGAACATTACTGAGAGAAAGAATATACTCCTCTGAAAGAGGACGGAACAGATGACAATATCACATATCATGAAAACAAAATTTCAATGATAGCTAATGTACAAACAAAACAATTTTACATACAGGCCTTCAACAAGCAGCTTTGTAATATATATAAGATAGCCACTCACACATTGCTACAGAGGAAATCTAGATATGGAGCAAATGACTTGCTTCAACTTCAGGCCAATATTATGAATCCAGTATTTGGATCTATGAATTACAGTGTTCAATACTGCACTTAACATACTGCTTGGATCCAGACAATTATTTAAAGAACAGATTATACCTATTTAAAATTCTGTCCATGTAACTGTCAGGTTTACAAGTCTGTCACTCAGAGCACATGCTCTGGAGTTTTAATAGCCATTTTTAATCCCCACGGGCTTCAGCATTTATGTGGGAGAGCAACAAGAAAGGAAAGCAAAGATGAGATCATGAAGGACCCTGTGTATTATATAAAAGGTTTGAGGTAATCTTTAAGAGTTAAAAATAGGGAAGATGCATGAATAGATTTATGTTTTAGAAAAATCAATCTGGCAATAATGTGGAAGATGGAACAGAGAGGAGAAAACTGGAAGCAGGAATTCTAGATAGCTAGCTATAAATATTCTAGGTAAGAGATGATGAGAGTCTTAGAGACAATAATGGGCATTCATATAGATATGAAGGGTAAAGGAGGAATCGATGGTGACATTAACCAAGGAGGAAAAAAGTAGGCAGAAGAGATCTTTCAGGAGGAAAGGTGAGACTTAAACATATAGAGTTTAAAGGTCTTGAGTTATTTAAAATTAGCAAGGAGGCCAGGCATAGTGGCTCATGTCTGTAATCCTAGCATTCTGGGAGGCCAAAATGGGAGGACTGCTTGAGCTCACGAGTTTAAGACCAGCCTGAGCAAGAGCGAGACCCAGTCTCTACTGAAAATAGAAAAATTAGCTGGGTGTTGTGGCTCGTGCCTGTAGTCCCAGTTACTTGGGAGGCAGAGGCAAGAGGATTGCTTGAGCCCAAGAGTTTGGGGTTGCAGTGAGCTACAATGACGCCACTGTACTCTAGCTGGGGTGATAGAGTGTGACTCTGTCTCAAAAAAAAAAAAAAAAAGCAAGGGAGGAGCCTAACAGTTTAATGATGGTTCCAGAAGCCAACAATAGTATCAACAGTTATAGGCAAGAACAGGTAAGAATGGAAAAATTCCAATGCATATGACAATATTAGAAGGCCATTGGTGAACTTAGTTTTAGTATTATAATATAAACATGAGAAAAGACAACAATGCCAATGAAGAAATGAGAAATTGAGAGGGGTTGGGGATAAAAGGTTGGCAGGTGGGACAAACCTAAGTAAGTTTAGAGCTAGAGAGGGAAGAAGCCAAAAAATTAAAGTTGAAAAATATATAGAAGATAGAATCTAGAGTACAAGTACACTGCATTAACCTTAGAAAGATTAACAGACAGTTATTACTTTAAGGAAGAAAGGAAAGGGATAATTTTGGAAGTAGAATGGGTACATACTGAATGGGAGTGATGATCAGAAAATGAAGTTTAATACTGATAAGCTGGAAAATAAAATCATTGGCTAAGAGTGAGGAGGGAGGGATTAGACAGATTTGAGAAAAGTTGTGCAAGTCTGAAAGAGTTTGAAGGCGGAATGGAAGAGAAAGCAGACAAGCAGACATTTAAAATGATTGCCAAGTGGCAGGTGGGTGAGAAATTGGCATCACTTCTAAAGCAATGCTAAGAAGCCAAGGAATAAAAGTAGAGATGGCTGGTGGGACAGATCAGGATTGTAGAGTAGCTGGTGCGTATGCAGAAGAATGTGGATATGCAGGTTATTAAGAGTACCAGCCCGTAAGTGGCCGATATAGTAGATTGTGAGCTCCAGACTATTTAGGGAAGGAAGTGAATCCAGAAAGGAGAAAAGTTCATATAAAAGGTGAAGATCCAAGTAACAGAAGCTATCACTGGTTGAAGAGGAATTCAATGGGTACATGAAAATGAGAGTATTTTGAGAGAAGTTACTGACCTTCTAAAAATCTTGTAAGTCTAATAAGAAGGTGAGGAATTCAAGGTGCGGGTATGGGAGAGGTTGGCTGAAGTTAATGTAAAAGTCTTAGGAGTGAAAGGGATCAAAGAACTCTGCGGGTGGTTAAAGGATTGGGCAGGTTAACAACATGGGCATTCTGTCATTCATGATGATAGAAAACTTTAGGGAGAGAAGTCTGAGAATTAGGTGCCACCGTCATCAAGGTCCTGAATAAAAAACTGGCGTTATTTTACATATGGTGTCTTGTTAAACAGAAATCTTTAATTTTGGAGTAGTTAGCCCCATCAAATTTTTCCATTTATAAATTATGCTTTTTCCCCTTTTAAAGAAACTCTTTATCCCAATGTCACAAAAATATTCATACATATTCTTTTATCATTTAATTGTTTTACTTTTCACTTTTAGGTCTTTAATCATCTTGGAGTTTACCTTTGTATGAAGAAGGGATCTAATTTTTTCCCTACATATAATGTATTTAATGGTCAATAAATCTCATGTTAAACAGTCCATCTCATTCCCTTTGACTTCTGATATTACCGTTACCCTGTACAAAGTCTCTTCCTAAACTCTATTTTGTTCCATTTGTCTTTTTGTTTTAAATATTATGCCTTTGCAATATTTTACTATCTGGTAGGTGAGGTTGTCCTCTGCTCTTCTATCTTAGTTAACCATGGACTTTTATTCTTTATTATAGATTTTATAAACAGTTTTTCCCACTCCTCAAAATATTCTACTGGGATTTTTAACTGGAAGTATATTAAATTTTTGATTCAACTGGGAAGAAATGTAATCTACAAATATATGTTAAATCTTCAAATACATGAACATGGTTCTTCTCTACTTATTTAGGTCTTCCTATGGATCCTTTAATGAGAGATTTCAAATCTTCATTTCTAACATTTTTTGTTAGGTTACTTCCTTTGTACTTTATCATTTTTGTGATTATTATAAATGAATCTTATTTTCTATCATATTTAATAGTTGCTTATTGCAGGCACACAAAACTCAATTTTGATAAGTTATTCATACCTGGTAACCTTGTTGAATTCTTATCAGTTCAAGAAATTTCTCTATTAACTCCCTGGAGCTTTCTGTGTAAAAAATCATGTCATTTGCCATAATAGTTTTATTCCCTCTCTTGAAATCTTCACACTTTCAAATTTTCTTACTGTATTGTGTGGGACCACATATGTATGCGACCTTGCATATGATGAAGAATAATCCCAGGTGTCAGTGGGGAAAAGACAGATTATTTAAGAAATAACTTATTAGTGTGGGAAATGCTGGCTTGCTATATTAGAGGGAGGGAATGAGTATCCTTGTTTTGTTCCCAACTTTAAAAAGAAGTCATGATGTTTACTATAGATTGCCTTTAAGAGCTTTTATCATAAATGGATGCTGAACTTTACCAATGTAAGGGATAAAAGCAAGTGTCAGACTGAGAAGACATTTGTGATACGTTACTAATAAAGGAGTAACACCTCAATAGACAGGAACTGTAATAGAGAAGCAGGAAAAGGATATGAATAAGCAAGTGACAGAACGTGGGAAATATCAATTATTTACAATAATAAAAGAGGATTCTAAACTTTATTAGTAATCAGAATAATACAAAAGAATGATATACTACCACTTTACTTCCATCATAGTGGCAAAAGTTAAAATATCACATGGTATCAAGCATTGGTGGTAGTGTGAGGGAAACAGGTAAAATAATGGTGTAAGTGTAAACTTTCTTCTCTATGATTCAAATTCTACTCCTGGGTATATACCCCAAAGAATTTATCATAGAGGATAAGAAAATAGGTTAATGCAAGTGGCATTTCAAATGGTCATTAAAAGGAATGGACTAGGTAAGAGAAAGAACGTAAAAATGACATAGTAGCTATAATGTGACAAAGTCTAACAGGGTACCAATAAATCAAAATGTGACTCAAGCCTACAATGTGCCATATGCTCTATCTCTGAGGAACATATAATCAAAAATGACCAATATGACAGGCATATCAATCACTACGTACATATAGAACAGTATGCAATAAATACTGTAAGAGCCCGTATGAGCAAAGGATTTTAAAGATGGAGATCAAGTCTAGAAGTTGGAAGGCAGTGATAAAGCAGAAAGGATTTTACAAAGGGAAGAATTCAAGTTGTTCTAGAAAGTCTCTCAAAATAGATGATAATTTCCTTTAAGATTATGACTATAATAGCTATTTAAAAATTAATCTTCCACAACATTGGGTTTTAGTAGGTATAAAACTATGTGATGACTTAGTCTATCTTTTCTGTTTCTCATAGCTTATTAGCACATATATTGAGAAGTAATTGTGGAAAGAAAAAAAATTAATCAACTTGAAAATGGTACCTATACAAGGCTTGTTTCTTAGCCCCTGAGCCTTCTGAGATTTTGGAGGGACGGGGAATTGAGGATTACTTCTATTGCATACAGGTGCTGCCAAAGGCATATGAAGAACCTGGAAGAGAAAAAGCCATTAATTATACTATGTTTGAAAAGCTTCACTGCACCATTTTTAGTTCATAAATCTTACCTGCCGTGGAGAAGCAGAAAAGGTATTTCCATTCTGTCCAACCACAGATACTGGGATCATTCCCACCATTCCTTGAAGTACAGGCTGGACTGGAGAAGCAATTATTATGGCAGATCCTAAAAAAACAATTCTCATTAAAATAAGATTTTCTCTCAAGTATTTTGGCAAAAAACACCAAAGTAAGTAGTACTTTGAAATAAATTCTAAAAACAACTCTCCTTCCTTACAATCCACTCTCCTTTTTAAAAAACTGATTTAGTAACAACAGCAAGGCTAATTTATAAAAAGTTGATCCAAATATTAAGGCAGCCTTATGTTATTCAGTCCTGGTAAACCATCCCAAGCAAGTGTAAGACAGTACAGCCAGGAGATCATATTATAAATACATCTTGACCCCTCTAGAAAGAACGATGATATTAATTAGAAAATGAGTGGTCAACATTTCAAGTCTGAACCTTATATCAGAAAATTAGAATGCCAATTGAATGTTTATAGCCCAAGACTATACTCATAACCCCGATCTATTATGTTATATAACCAAACAAAACTATGGGGGAAAATTATAACGCCTACATGGTCTTTATAAGTCAACAATATAGTCTGCAGCTATCATAAGTTAGTCCTGCCATATAAATGAACTTTTTCCTAATATTCTAATTACTGTCAGGTTGATCTCCTCACTTTCATGCAACCTTCTGTACTCTCTCCAATACCTACTCATGCTGGTGGTGCTTCTCTTGGCTATAAAGAATTCTTTCCTTTAACTCCAAATCCTACCTTATTTCTCTAAGCGTTAGCTCAAGCACCACATTCTTTACCAATTCTGACCTCTCCTTTATCTCATTTGTAACAGCATGTAAAACAGATCCATCAGGTTTAATACTTACTTGTTGATATCTAATCAAATTTTATTGTATATCTATAATGTAACAAAAAGGGAAAGGAGGGAAGCTTGAGAACAAATACATAAGGAAATGTAGAGTACTGTGCCATAAGCTCTATCTCTGAGGAACATACAATCAAAAATGACCAATATGACAGGCATATCAATCACTAAGTACATACAGAACAGCATGCATTAAATGCTATAAGAGCCCCTATGAATAAAGGATTCTAAAGATGGGGATTAATTCTAGAAGCTGGAAGGCAGTGAGAAAGTAGAAAGGATTTTACAAAGGGAGGAATTCAAGTTATTCTAGAAAGTCTCTCAAAATAGATAATAACTTCCTTTAAGACTATAACAGCTATTTAAAAAATAATCTCCCACAACATTGGGTTTTAGTAGCTATGTGAATAACTAGTCTATCTTTTGTTTCTCATAGCTTATTAGCACATATATTGAGAACTGTGAAAAGCAAAAAAAAAAATTAAACCACTTAAGTCTATGGCTTACTAGATTTAAAAAACGGTTTCGCTGAATTAATTAGCTAGCATACAGAGGAGGCATAATCACAAATTTCAGAGTCTTTTCTCATGCCACCTATCCATGATTTATTACCTCCTAATCAATAACTTCATACACAAGAGACACTAGATCCTAGTCCAGAGAAATGAACTTCAGTATGTTATTAAAGTTACCTTGTGAAAAATTTGGTGACACAGCTTGGTTGACAGCAAATACACTGTTTGACCTTGGTGGTGTCTGTAACTGAGGTGGCGAAGGTTGAGCAGTTATAGGTGCAGAATTTCCAGGCAACACCACCACATTAGACTGACTTACAGTTGTTCCTAAGGCTGCCGGATCAGTCACACAGGTAGCTATGAGAATGTTATTTGAATTGCCAAAAGTTGTGCTTGTGGCTGGCATTAACTGTATATATCCTCCATCCTTGGAAACGCATGGTGTAACATTGGCTGAAAAAACAATGCCATCTTCATTCTGAGTGTTGTTTATTGTAGAGTCTTCAGGTTTGAGTGCTAAAAGGTTCTGTTCCATTGAGGCTGAATCTACTACTTCAGCAGATACAATAGTACCTGCAGTTTCTTCTGAAGACAGGCATTTAATTAATTCTGTATTTTTGGCAGGTGATTTAGTAGGAGAAGACAAAATTATAGTTGGCAAGTTTTCTCCATTGATACTAGAAACAGCACTGTTAAGTTCAGCATCTGAGGAAACAAATGGGTCATCACTAATGATAATTTTGAGAGAGACGATATTTGATGCATCTATCTCTGTTGAGTTGTCACTAGAAGTTTTATCATCAGTATTTTGGGACTCAGGGTGAGAATCTCCCACTGCAGGACACACGGATTCTGAAGGAAGAGAGTGATTGTTTTCTATAGGATTACCTTCTGGAGGCATCAGTGCAACTTCCCCGCAGTTATCATTTCTACCTAAAGAGAGAAAAATAGTATCTTCTTTTACAGACAATGAAGGCTCTTGTGAATCCTCAGACTTGGATGGCTGAGTTTCGTTTTCTGTATGATTTAACTCAATAGATGTTGAATCATTAGATGGTTGTTTAATTGAAGACATCGAGTCTCCAAGATGAATTTCTACTTGTTGCCCAGATACATTTAAACTTGAACTTTCAACAGACACAGGCAATATTTTACTCTGAAGTGCAGAATTATCTTGGCAATTTGATAGTTGTGACATAACTGGTAACACATTATTAATTTCAATTTTATTTTTATGAATTTCACTAGGATCTGGTGACTTGGAACCACGAAAATTAGTTTTAAGTCTCACCGTATCATTAGAACTTTCACAAAATTGACTTTTTTTAGATGGCTTTCCAGTTAGTGAAGTATTTTGGGATAAAAGTTGAGAACCTTTCCCAGAGAGAATTAATTTTTCATTGTTAGTTTCACCACCAAGTGAAACAAATGAAGTTATTGGTATGTTAGCCTGATCAGGCTGTAATTGAGATTCATTTGGCACATTTGGAGACAATGAATTTTTTTCAATCTCTATAGCCATTTCAGTTTCAGTGGACATCTGATTGGTGTATAATTCAGCACAATGTGGATTACATTCAGGATCAGAATTTCCTCTTTGGTTAAAGTCATTCAAATTAGGCACAGACTCAAAGGTAATGTCAAGGTTACACTTCCGTTCAGTAGCTATGGCTGTTTTAAAGGTCTTTTTCTGGATACTAGAGCTTATTTGGGAAAAATTTTCCTGGACTTCCTGTCTAATCACATCAAGGTTGCTGCCATTCTTCAAAGCATTTAATGTGTCATCATTCTGGTAAGATGTACAAAATGGGGGCTGACCAGATTGACCACCTGCAAAATATGAGGATGGTGGAAAGACATGGTGAGTATATGTTCAGCTTCTGAGGTAGTCATCTTTACCATAAAATCTATTTTGTCAAGGAACTAATCAATCTTTGGCATACCAATAAATGGAAGTCTGATGTGCTATATCCCCATTTTCTGAGTATCAAAAAATTTACAGGTACTTTCTAATTACTGATGCTTTTTTAAACAAGTGTCAAATTGTTTCCTAAGCTTCTTGAAAAACAAACAACACAATGAAGGAACAAGTATAGAGGTTAAAAATATCTCATATTTACCAATACAGTAGGTAAAAAAAAACTGGTTCTAAACAAGCAGTTTGTTTCAAAACACTGACTTTTCAACTTCTACCATTTCTTTTGACCTTAATTTACCTGATTTATATATATATATATATACACATATATATATATATATGAATAAACATTTTTTTTTTTTCTTGGAGACAGAGTCTTGCTCTGTCACTGGGCTAGAGTACAGTGGCATCATCATAGCTCATAATCTCAAGCTCCTGGGCTCAACTGATCCTCCTGCCTCAGCCTTCTGAGTAGCTGGGACTATGGGTGCACACCATCATGCCTGGCTCATTTTTCTATTTTTTTGTAGAGATGGGGTCTTGATCTTGCTCAGGCTGGTCTGTAACTCTTGGCCTTAAGCAATCCTCCCTCCTCAGCCTCCCAATGTGTTAGGATTATGGTATAAGCCACTGTACCTGGCCAATTTATTGGATATATTCTTAATGGTGAAATGAGGGGCTAAGTACATTTTGCATGATTGACATTGGATCTCACTGTGTACTGTTTAACATTCACACGCTTACTGAAGACCAACCACATGCTTGGTACTAGGATATAAAGATGCATGATCCAGTCTCTGATCTTGAAGAGATTAGTCCAGTCAAGGAATCGGATATAGAACAGAAAGTCTTAATAAAGCATGGTAAAAACTGTAATAGCACAGGAACAGAAGGAATCTTTTTTTTCTTTGGGACATGAGAAAGTATTATAAAGGAGGTATTAAATGAAATTTTGAAAAATGAGGGAACTATGATAGATGGAGTAAGAGGAAAGGGTATTTCAGAAAACAACACAAAACTGATACACTGTGTCTTACAGCATTCACAATTTAGGACAGAAAACATTAACTTGAACCAGAATGAAAAATAATAGGGAAAAAACCCTTGAAAAACATATGTCAAATATCATATAGAGTAGTTTCCCTTATCTGTGGTTTTGCTTTCCGTGGTTTCAGTTACCTGCAGTCAACTGCAGTCTGAAAACAGGTAAATAAAATACAGTAAGATATTGTGAGAGAGAAACCCCCATTCACTTAACTTTTATTACTATATATTGTTATAATTGTCCTATTTTATTATTATTGTTGTTAATTTCTTACTGTGCCTAATTTATAAATTAAACTTTATCATAGGTATGTATGTATAGGAAAAATCCAGTAAATACTGTACAGGGTTCAGTATCACCATAGTTTCAGGCACTACTGGGGTCACATCCTCCCCAGATAAGGGGAGACCACTGTAATTCTGTTACTGTGACACTGGCAAAATAACAGTAGGTATGGAGCACATTTAAATCCTTACTGTGAGGAGAATAGTGAAAATTATGTCTAGGCCACATAAATTCAGGAAAAGTACTTTCTTAATGAAGTGTGAAGACTTTCTGAGAAAATAGGCTTTCAAGTTTCTTTTTTCTGTTTTTTCTTTTTTAGACAGGGTCTTACTCTGTTGCTTGGGCTAGAGTGCAGTGGTGTCATCATAGATCACTGCAACCTCAAACTCTTGGGCTCAAGGGATCCTCCTGCCTCAGCCTCCTGACTAGCTGGGACTACAGGTGAGAGTCATGATGTCCAGCTAATGTTTCTACTATATTTAGTAGAGACAGGGTCTTGCTCTTTTTGAGGCTGGTCTTGAACTCCTGACCTCAAGGAATCTTCCTACCCTGGCCTCCCAAAGTGCTAGGATTATAGGCGTGAGTCACTGCACCCAGTCTCAAGTTTCATTTTGTATAGGATGGATCTTAAGGGAAACACAATCTTCTAGATATAACGTGTAATGAGAAAGACACAACCCACTATAATTCAGCCTAAGAAGAAATAGAGAACTGGGCTTGATACTGGCAGAGGATTTAAAAAAAAAAAAATGTAGCCTGACATTATCCAAAACTAGTTTTTGGAAGACAAGATATGAAAATGGGAAACCATCAGGTTTTTTAGAGAGTGGAAGGGGTGAAAACATTTAAGAGCAGGTGAGTAGAAAAGATTATTTTGGCATAGCTTGTTATAGACAGAATAGATGGAGGCAGGACTGGAAAGGCATTAAGTTTGGCAAGAAGTGTGAGAAGCCAGAATAGTTATCTTTTTTTTTTTTGAGACAGTGTCTCTCTCTGTCGCCCCAGGTAGAGTGTAGTGGCGTCATCGTAGTTTACTGCAACCTCCAACTCCTGGGCTCAAGCAATTCTCCTGCCTCAGCCTCCTGACTAGCTGGGACTGCAGGCATGCGCCACCAAGCCCGGCTAATTTTTCTATTTTTAGTAGAGATGGGGCCTTGCTCTTGCTCAGGCTGGTCTTGAACTCCTGACTTCAAGCAATTTTCCCGTCTCGGCTTCCCACAGTGCTAAGATTATAGGCGGGAGCCACCATGACCGGCAGATAATAGTTAACTTTGAGGGATACGGATGGAGGGAGTAATGACTGGAAAGGAGTATGAAAAGGGGTTTTGTTTGTTTTTCATGTTTTTTTAAGAGTCAAGGTCTCACTCTGTTGCCCAGGCTCGACTGCAGTGGTGTGATCATAGCTCACTGCAGCCTCGAACACGTGGGCTCTAGCAATCCTCCTGCTTTAGCATCCTGAGTAGCTGGACTAAAGGTATGCAACATCATGTCCAGCTAATTGTATTTCTTTTGTAGAGATGGGGGACTTGCTATGTTGTTGCTAGTCTTGA
>CAUYSK010001175.1:0-29786 GCA_963575035.1 Avahi laniger
TGCTGGCAGAGAGAGTTCTTGCACTCTGCACAGGAAGGAATTCGAGTTTGGAGGCACAAGTGAGGGAAAAGAGTTCAGACACGAGATATGAGCAAAAGCAGAGAGGTTCATTGAAAGCAAAGTACACTGTCACAGAAAAGAGAAGAGCAGATGACACAGAGAGGATGGTGCCACCCCAGGGGTGGGGTGTGTCCTTTTATGCTAATCACTAATAAGATGCTAAGCTGAGAGTGGAATATTCATGAGTTTTCTGCGAAAGGGGTGGAGAGTCCCTGGAGCTGGGAGCCCTCCCCTTTCTTGACCTTTTAGGGTAACTTGCGGGAGTTGCCGTGGCGTGTGTGAGCTGTCGTGGTGCTGGTGGCTGTGATTTTTTACTGTGTTAATGAGGGTAGTTCATTTAGGGACACTGTCACCTCTCGTGTGCACTTGCCCCAATTAAAGGAATTCCCCCTTTACCTTGGATAAAGAAGTTATGGCTACAGTAAAATGACTAAAGGGTCTCTACCGGTTACGTTTATCTTAGCTAAGCAAGTTCACGTTCTTGTGACTCTTTCTTAACCTGTTGACCTTGTCCTGTGCTAACTGCCTGCAGACATCCGGACTCCCGTCTCAAGGAGACGAGGAAGGGCAAGGAGCCGGGCAAAGAAGTGGGTCCATAGGAGTCCAACCACAGCCGATGCCCAGGGAGCTCTGGAGCATGCATGGTGCATGGTGTCACTGAGTTGAGCCCCTTGTGACAAGGAAGGTGGCCTTGCATTCTCCCTCTCAGCTGCACACTGGTGGTGGTTTGGGGTGGTTTGCGGGAAAGGCATAACCTCCCGGGTAGTACCAGGAGAGGCAGCTCCCATCGGCCAAGGCAGGTCTTGGGAGATGGGTGAGCCATGAGATGTTAGTGTCAACCTTCTCCGTGCATGAGAAACATTTAATTGTCCTGTTCACCCAATGGAAGACTATAACTAGATCACGTTTCTGTTCTCAGTGAGTTTACAATCTAGATTAACCACATTATTCCAAAGAGTGCATGACACATGCCTTTCTATTGACAAAAGCCAGGACCATACCTTTGAGAAGTGAGCACAGGTCCACCAGCTCGGCAGGAAGTTGCCATCTCACTGTCTATGGTGGAGTGGGGAGTGTGCTTTTGACTTAAAGACCTAAGGAAAAGTGTGTTTGTTATGTAAATAAAAATAATAATAATCTGGTTTTCATTTGTTTTGGAAAAAGCAAATCCTGTATTTTTTTTTACAGTATATTATGAATCTACTATAAACACGATTCGTAATTTTATTATTTTAAATTGTATCTGTAATAATAAGCCAGCTTTGTGTGTTCTCGGGATAAATATATGTGTAGTGGATATAAAGTATGTTTTATAGATCGAAGCCTTTATATTACTCTACCCCACTGGCCTTTAATCCCTTTGATGAAATGTCTATTAATACTTACAAATTAGAGGGATGGGGAGGGTATTTAAAGAACTCAACAAGACAGCACCCCTAGTTTCTGTCTCCACTATTCCATGTGTATTTCACTTTCTTTCCTGTATATACAGCGACATTGTTAGGCCTTAATTAGAACATTAAATACTATAGTTTCCCTTTATGAAGCCAGCAGGGTTTTTCTTTGCTGTGAAATGAGCGATTCAATCACCCTCCTCCTAATGGATAAAGTGTAATTAACATTGTCTTGAGGCTAATTTTCATTTACGCTGCCATTCCTTATAAGCCGAACATCACTCTCTGGAAAAGTCAATGTGTCACTTTTATTAGCCTAGTTTGCACTTTAACACCAAGAAAATTAATTCGAGCCACATTAACACCCTCGACTTCAGATACAACGGGATTATCTGACTCTGTCCTTTATGAAGTCATGTCATTTAGGAGTGAATCGCACGCAGCCGCGTAACGAATGAGATCACCATCTGATGCGGAGGCGGCTATTGATTTTTCCAAGCCGTGCGGCAGCGCTGGGGAGAAGATTTCTCTTACCGTTTCCTGGTGTTCACTCTCGAGACCGAGAGCTCCAGCCTGAGAGAGGTGGGATCGCCAATGAGTTGTGTCCGCTTAACGGATCCCCGTAGTACATTACCTGATCTCTCTGCTGAACGATACTCTGCATTTTGGATTTTCTACCCGTCCCCCCACCTCCCAAAAAATCAAGGGAACCAAATATTCAAGACCGTAGCCGTCAGGGAATTCTCAGACCCTTTGCCAAAGAGCGTGAAGTGTGGCTCACGACTTCCCGTCCGGGCTTGCAGTCTGGCAGTGATGTCTCACGAATTGTTAGAACGCTTTGTTTCAGTTCTCTCCTAAATAAGTCTTTATTCTTAGAAAAATAAATTCTTTAGGAAGCAGAGGAAGTGACAAAAAGAATCCTCTGCCAGAACACCTATTTTTCCGAGGTCCGTTGGAGGCACGCTTATTGAATGTGTTACTGCTCCGCTGAATTTTAGGTACTATTAGCCTTTGAGAGGGAATTCTGTCTCCACAGCATCTTTCTCAAACACTAATTAGATGACATAAACTTCTCCCTGTATATCGAAAACTGCAAACTCATCTCCCGTGAGTCGGAAATATTGTATTTGGGCTACATGGATTTTCGTTTGTTTGTTTTGTTTTAAATTTCATTGCTGAGTTGAACATCAGGAAACTTTACATAAAGTTCTGGATTTAAGGGTTCTCTGGTAAAATTAAAAACTGCCACACAGGCTAGAACCCTGCTCGATATAACCCCCAGGTGACACTTCTTAGAGGAACCTCTCCATTCAGATATTGCAGTTCACGTGGCCGCAGGACCTTACCCTACCCACTGCATCCCAGGCCCCACCTAGGCGTGTGTGTGTGAGCTTCGATCTAAACAACAACAACAAGAAACTGATGTCTAAAGATTGCCCAAAAGTGCCAGGTGAGGTGGCTCACGCCTGTAATCCCAGCACTCTGGGAGGCCGAGGCGGGAGGATCGCTTGAGCTGAGCAGTTTGAGGCCAGTCTGAACAAGAGCGAGACCCCATCTCTACTAAAAATAGAAAAATTAACCGGGCGTGGTGGTGCACACCTGTAGTCCCAGCTACTTAGAAGGCTGAGGCAGGAGGATCACTTGAGCTCAGGAGACTGAGGTTGCTGCGAGCTAAGGCTGACACCACTACACTCTACTCAGGGCAACAGAATGAGACTCTGTCTCAAAAAAATTTTAACAAAAAAATATTACCCACAAGTCAGCCAGTTTCTAATGCCCATGACACTTCTCCTGTTGCCTGCTAATTCCTGTGCATTTCTTTTACCCTCTGGACAATTGGGAACTGGCTGATGGACCCCTTAATGGTTTTCTTCAGGGAAAACATTATCCTTCCTAAGGCAAAAAGAGTCTTTATTCCTCTTTATTCCATCTGTAAAGGGGTGAGCAGTTAGGACCTGACCCCAGCTGGCCTAAGACCAGATCTGTCTGTGCCAGGACTCGCCCCGGGCTTCGCCCCTTTCTGCTCCTCCCCCCCCCCGGCCTTGGTACTGGGTGTCCCGATCTCTCACCGGGCTGGAATCTCTCTGCAAAAGAGAGATGGACAACCAGGAGACCTGTGCTCCAGCAGGGTGCTCTTCTCCATGGAGAGGTCGGACTTTTCAAAGATGATGCGAGATGAACAGGGGAGTTCTTTACCCTGTGGGGTCATTTCCTGGGTCAGCAGTTTGCAAGCCTCACCCTGTTTCACACTTTGAGTGTCACTAGAGCAGATGGGTTTCCAGAGCATCTATGGGGGCTTGCTGGAAAAGTTCATTTCTTAATATGATACAATCATCATAGGAAAAACTCAGTATAAGCAATTAAGAGAAACATCAGATAGTAAGTTGGTTTATAACACCCAAATACAATGTTTTAAAATGAGCAACTTTAGCTTACATGACTGAGCATAACTCTTAAATATCTGGTTTTATTCTTGAAACGGCTGCACGAAGTCTTTTGTAACAATCCTTTCAAATTCTTCATAGCATCACTGAGTAGGTGATAAGAACTTTTTACAAGCATTCAGAAATGCACAACGGTTGAAACTGTACCCTTTTCTTTCCTTGACAAATGTAACACTGAAATTCTTTGGGGCGGTATGAGTAGGTCTCTAATCGAATAGAGCTTTTTCAGATCAGACATCTCAAAATAATGATGAAGCTCTAATTTGACACAAATACCTCTAAGTTTAGATCTCATAATTGAGGATAATAAATCTCTCTTTCTAAAGAGATTCACAAGTACACAAGAACAAATATCTTTAGCCAGAAAAAATAAAGGGAGAAAGCTGGGCTTTTTTCCAAAGTTTTGTTCTGCACACACCCACTGTTTTCTCACATCCATATTCTAAAACCCTGAAGTTCACCTGTTCAGTATTAAGCCTCCTCCATGCTGGTCCATTTGCATGGCTTTGGCACCCCCAGCCTTGGGTCCAACTTTGCATCTCCTTCCGCAAGACTTTGAACTTGAGCTGTTCTCTTGCTTGGAAGTCTTAGGCAGTGGGACACCGTCAGACGCCGCAGCCAGTCACGGAGGACACCTGGCGCTGACACATTGAGACTCACTCTAGTGCATGGCAATGGTTTTGATTTTGCATAATGAAGCATGATCTACCCAGAGCACTTTGCATAATGTAAAAACAATAAATCAGTTCGGCCTCGCCATTAACTCTCAGGGCTGTGCAGTAGGTAAACAAATCGCATGTCATCCTACTTAAAAAAAAGTTTGCAGGGAACCAAGGAGGCTGGGAAGCTGTTATTGTACTTTTTAAACAATAAGCACTCAGCAATTGTTTAAAACTATCGGCGTAAGTGGGCTGTGATGCATTTGTATTTCCCTCTTTGGTGCCGAGAGAAGACACAAAAAGCCACCTCGGCGGAGCGGCTGCATGCCTGGAGCTGATAAAGGTATCACACGCCCGCACGACTTTATCTGAGAAACAGATTTCAATAGCTCGCTAGGATTTAGGTCAGGGGATAATTCCGCACAAACAGCAAATCTTAATGCCATTGACAAAAGAAGGGACACAAATAGCCGGCAAGTTCCGTAAATCCCGGGCTTGTAAGTAGCTCTCTTTTCTTAGATTTATCGTAAGTGTCCTTGAAAGCTATCTGCAGAAAAAAAACCAAATCTACGTTCTCTCCAGTTTGACAGTGTCGTTTTCAGAGTCGCGGATAACTGAGTTTCCAATAACAGAGTTCCCCGTAAAAGCTGCTACTCCACGGAATGGTGTCTGGGGAAGCCGGCATTTTATCTTTGGGTAATAACACAAAGGATATTTCACCTAGAAGAAATTTCACAGGATTAGAGTTACATTAATATTGTGCTCCTGAGTAGACAAATCCTTGAACATTTCCTTTAGGGGTGAGGGAGCGTGGAGACTAAAATACGGGCCGGGGAAGAATCCGGCTGTCGTGTGCTGACATCGGAAGACCCGCGTCTGTGTTCCGAAGGAAACAGGTGCGTCCCCACGCGTGGAAGGGGAGATTGAACTGTTGCTCGAGGAGCCGGGATGCAGCTTGGTCCACAAGGCTCCTTTCTGCCCAAACCACACTCGATCTCAAACTCGCCCTCACAGCCTTCTTGGCTTGCTTGGTGGGCTAATTCTAGAAGGTGTCCCAGAATGTTGAGACCCATCTTTTCTTCTGTTTCCTGCTCACAGACTTCTAGACAGCGGCTCCTCGAGGGCTGGTGACATCCCTGCTTTCAAGCATTGCTTTAGCAACTCACGTGGGACCTAGGACCCGGCGGGTGTCAGGGAGTGGTTTCTGGGTGAACGTGCGATGCCAGTCACCCTGACCGGGGTCTCCTTATTCCACTATCCCTCGGATTGTGGCCCTTGCACTGCCTGGTATCTGTCTAGAGCTGCGGTCCCCGATCGCCGGGCTGAGGACTGGTACCGGCCTGTGGCCTGTTAGGAACCGGGCTGCACAGCAGGAGGTGAGTGGTGGGTGAGCAAGTGAAGCTTCGTCTGTGTTTACAGCCGCTCCCCATCACTCCCCTGCAACCCAGGTTCCTGGAAAAATTGTCTTCTGTGAAACTGGCCCCTGTGCCAAAAAGTTTGGGGACCGCTGGTCTAGAGTGATTTTATTTTGTGAATCTCAACTCTGAGGGGAGTTAAGATTTCTGAGCACTTGGTTCGTGTTTTAGTTTTTCAAAGTTGGCAAGTGGCACAGAAATAAGCCTGTACTAGATAGTGAATAAATATACTATTGTTTAATCACGGCAGCTCTGCCCAAATTTCAGTTGTTCAAGCATAACTCTGGTGATTTTTGGTGTTTCCGTGTTCCCATTTCTGCTATAAACTTAACGCTCTTCTTTAAATAGACTCAACTTCTAATTTTAATAAATGTCTTTCTAAGGTTATTTTATATCAGTTTTATTACTGTTATCACCTGCAAATGGGTAACTGTAAAAATAAATATAAAGCGAGCAATCCCGGAGCATCTTCTTGCCATGAAAGGCTCATCGCTCTTTGTTAAAAGAGAACAACAAAAAAAGGGAGGCGAGTGGGCAGCGTTTGAAGGGTGGAGAAGTCGTACCAGCCCCATCCCTGGGAAGGAGCAAGAAGGGCCGGAGGGTTGAAGAGGGAAGATCCGTCTCTCGCCGTGGAACTAGACGCTAGTTCAATGCAGTATCTGTGCACTAACTAAGACCGCTCCTAGTCCCATCTTCTGAGAAACTCTGGACCCGAGAATTCCGCTACAGGGATGCTATTTATTAGAGCAGACACTGTCCTGCGTTCATCAGCTTGAAGAGCCAGCAGTTCCAAGAGACACCCCCCCCCCAAGGCCTTCAGACTCACACGGCTTCTGGTCACCCTCAGCTCTCTGTCTTAGGGGACACTAGGCCGTGGAAAGTTCAGGGTTTTTTTTAACCTCACAACTGTGGGACTTGCATGACAGGGTATGTCTTCTTTACTGTGGCAAGAATAGAGTATATCTAAATTAGGGGCACTTTTCACATGTCTCTGAGAAGTGAAATAATAAACATATCGACTCCTGAACTAGAAGTCAGGCACAAATACTCTCAATGACAGAGTTGTGTCTCAGGAATAAAGAAATACCCAGTTTGTGAAGAACCCCATGAGACCAGATTGTTAAAACGTGTGGACTTTCAGATTCGGAACTTAATAACTAATCACAATTCCAGCGAACTACCCAACAAAGTTTGTGGGGGGTCCTCTAACATTACAGTCAGGACTTCCTGAGGGCCTGGTTCCCTGCTTGCTAAAGGAGTAATTCTCGGATCAGTAAAAACTCGCCAGTGATCTGGTTAAAACGCGGGCTCAGATGGCAGGGCGGGCCTGGGACCCTGCATTTCTGGCAAGCTCCCGGCGGGTGTGATCACTGCTGGTCCCAAGAACGTGCTTCGTAGGGCAAAGTGCTGTGAGGCTTGGGTGTTTTCCTCAGTCCTGAGATGTCTCAGTCCCCGGCATCCGACCACCCCCACTTTGCAGAAGAAAAGTCCTCCTGGAGGTCCTGGGGACTTTCTTTCCACAGGAGAGGTCTCAGATTTCTAGGCAGAACATCGTAGGGAAGGGATCTGTTCCCACCGTCAGCGTTGGCGTTACTAAGCTGAGAATAACAATCTTCTCGAAAGCCCATTGAAGAGAGCGCCCCAGTCTTCCAAGAGCAAGTCGTCTGGATGTCTCGTTTTTTTGTTTTTGTTTTTTTGTTTTTTTAACTGACAACATCGCTCGATCCCAGTAAAGCACGTTCTGGTCTTTTTCTTCAAGTGAGTTTCACAAACGTTATTTAAAAGCTACTGCTTTGGGGAAAATGCACTCCAAAAAAGTCTTTATGTGTATGTCTCTGACATTATAAAACACAAACATTATTCTTTTGCTCCATTCTTAACAATGAAAGCTCCGAGGCGCCGCCGCAGATGCCCGGACGCCACTGCCTGTCGGGAGGCAGAGACCGCAGATGCCATTGCAAGATGCTCGACAACAACCGTTCCCTGACAGTCCCGGCTGAATCTTGTCAGACTGTAATTATCTGTGAAGCATTCCAAAGGAATGCTAATATTTTGACATGTGACCAGATCTGAGGATGAGTACTCATTTGCGAGCACCTCAGCCTTTTGTTAATGGAACACTTGAGAACCCCATCGCAGGGGGAAACAAAAAAGTATGTACTTTTCCGACATCACTGGAGCCGAGAGCTACATAACACCCATTCACCTGACACACACCACCCCAGGCACACAAACAACGTGAGATTCTGGCTTGAGGGATGTAACACACTCCCGAAGATCAAAGACAAACCTTCAAAATATGCAATTTCGTTTTCTTCTGTCACTCAGCGGAGAAGTGTCTAGACATGACTCTGATAGCATTTGTGCACGGTGCCTTGCCGGGTATCGTCTTCAAGGGCAGTATGTGACGAGATTACAT
The DNA here is from genome assembly GCA_963575035.1 of Avahi laniger. NCBI lineage: Eukaryota > Metazoa > Chordata > Mammalia > Primates > Indriidae > Avahi > Avahi laniger. The sequence goes on from CAUYSK010001175.1 coordinate 8,392, forward strand.
TACACTCTAATGCCATCCTACGTCACGATGCAGTCATTTGCCAGGTAAATTGTTTAAATACCTTAATTTTCCAGAAGTCATGTTCGAGCCCCAAGTCTGAGAATTTAGACTCAAGTGGTACCTGATGTTCCCTGGGGTTTCCATGGTAACCGGACCAGACTCACGGGGGCTGGGTTTGTGGTCCCCGGGCAGCTATTTAGCTTTGGTGAGAGGAACCGCTCTAGACAGCACTTACCTTTCTGACAGAGACATGGATGATACATCGTCGCCAGAAGAAAAATGAGGAGAGAACAAAGGGAGAACTGGGACAAGCTTATCTGCACACAGGACACCGGCACCGACGACAGGGTCGAGACTTTTAACAAATTGCGACTCCCGAAAACTGGGCGTAGCGGGCTCCTGGGGGAGCCTCACTTGCTCTGTGCCTGCTTTCCGTCCGTCCCGGCCGTCGGTGTCACTCTCTCGTCAGAGGGAGCCCCTCCCCGAGTTCGCGTTGCTGCCGTCCCTTCTGGGGGCCGTGGTCACATCCCCATCCATCATCACGTGGCTCCAGCCTCGTCACCAACGAGATGCCAGGCTGCAAGTCGGGGCTGCCTGGGGGTGACAGCCGCGCGGAGGAGGCAGAGGCGTGCGCCCTGCCGCCCGTCCGGCCACGAGTCCGGGATCCCCGAAGCTACCTCTTCTCTCGACTCTCAGTTCCAGGAGCCAACAGGCTCCTTTTTCTCTCTGGCTTAATCTATTTTTAACTGATTTTCTGTCACTGGCGGCTGACCCAGTACCGACTGTTTACACTTCCTGTCCCACATCAGACTCTTCCGTTTGGTCTGAAGGGCACCACGTGCCGCGTCCTTCCACGTCTTGCCCTCCTGCTCCCTGTCCTCCGTTCCAGGACACCGTTCACCCTCGAGCGAGAGCGTCCCCACGGCAGCCCCTGCCTGTCCTCAGGGTACCTCCTCTGCCCCTCCCTCCCCTCTCTGCGTGCCCTCCCTGGGGACGTGCGTCAGTTTCCTCTTGGTCTCTGAGGTTTCCCGCTCAGCGCTCCCTCCCCTGCCTTCCCTCGGGGCGGGGTCGGGGCACAGAGCCGGTTCCTGGGTTCAAATCCCAGCTCCTCCGCTCGCCATTTGGGCGGCCTTGGGCCAACTCCCGGGCTCCTCCACACCTCAGTCCTACCGTCTGCAAAATAGGGATGTCGTAGTATTTGGGGACGTGAGTTAAGCACTTGGAACATCGTCAGCCTCATTGTCAGTGGTTCTGGGTCCTAGCAGAAAATAAAAAACACACCTGCTCTGAGTCATCCAAACAGAGGATGGGAGAGGGTCACGGGGAAACACAAGGTAGCGTGTTGGGATTGGGACAAGGAGACTTTTCTACCCTTCAGTCTGAAGAAGTGGAGGGAGGCTCTGCCCCGAGAGGGCTGCTGTGTGGACGGCATCGCTGGTCGGAGCCACAGCCTTCAGACAAGGGACCCAGCCAGCTCAGGAGCATGCGGGGAAACGGAGAACGCATCCTTGGCGTGGCTCTCCCTTCTCTCTGCTCTGTCGCTGGAATCCCCGTCACCCCAAAGCAAGGAGGAGCCAGAGGCCAAGGGAGCCACGGACCGTCCCAGCTGGTCGGCCTCTGGGCCATCGAGCAGGACAGGGAAGGGTGGGAAGGTTCCAGAGGGGCCGATACCCGGAAGCTGAGTGTTGGTGGTGGTTATCTCTGTCCCACTCTGAGCTGGGTTCTGAGCGCCTGCTGCGTGGACTTTGCTAACGACACCACCCTCCTCTGGGCGGACCCGGAGCCCCTGAGTGGCACAGCGAACTGGACACTCTGGGGTCAACACAAAGGGAGAGTCACGTGTCTCTACCTTTATAAAAAGTTTTAATTGCTCATCAATATCCAAAACATAACAGATTGCATATCAAAATACAGATGTGAGGCTTTTCTGAGACCAGTCAGATGACACTGAGCTTGTGTTCTCCCCTGGTGACGTCTGCTCCATGCTTTGCCCACTCTGGCGGCTCTTGTCTCCCTCTCTCTGCGTTTTCACGCTCCCTTTCTGGCCCTGTAGATACTTGCTTTTGGGAGACCTGCCTACACTGTTAAACTGCCTAAAATCCAGTAGGTATCTAGGAAGCTGCTGACATACCTGTGCGGGTTATAACGTAACTACTAGGGACCAAAACAACTGATGCTTCTGGCAGGGAACAATAATTAGCAAATTCATTTGTTATGCCTTTGTGTGCACTAATATTTTCAAAGCTAATTGCTTATTCAATTAAGGCCTTTTGCCTTCATCAAGGATATCACCACAAGAAATTAGCTGCTGTGGTGTATTCTTTTAACAAACAGCGCACAAACATCCGTGGCAGGCAGGGGCGGATGAGGGCAGGCTCCAGGTGCAAAGTTTCAGCTAGAGACTTCCGGGAAAAGACCAGTCTCTCTGCAGGTTCCCTGAACCCCTCACCGCTCACCTACCCAAGGACACGTCCTCCCCAAATTTCTCCCTCTCTTATATCATCGATTTCTCCCTGTCATTGAGAAAATATGTTCTAGAATCTGTTATGGGTTGAAACTTGTCTCTCTTCCAAATTCATGTTGCTGTCCAAAACCCTCAGCATCTCAGAATGTGACTATTTTGGGACATACTGACTTTAAAGATGTAATTGAGGTTAAATGAGGTCATATTGGTGGGCTCTAATTTAATACAACCGGTGTCCTTATAAGAAGAAGAGATTAGAGCACAAACACAGAGAGGGAGGGCTGTGTGAAGACAGGGTGAGCACAGTGTCCGCAGGCCAAGGAGAGCGGCCTCAGAGGAAACCAACCCTGCTGACACCTTGATCGTGGACTTCCAGCCTCCACAACTGTGAGAAAATTAATTTCTATTTTTCGAGCCACCCAGCCTGTGGTATCTGTTGTAGTAACCCTAACAAACTTATACATAAGCCTTTAGAAAACAGAACAGTCCCAGGCTTGGTGGCTCACACTTGTAATCCCAGCACTTTGAGAGACTGAGACAGGAGGATCCCTTGAGGCCAGGAATTTGAAGCCAGCCTGGACAACATAGCAAGATCTCTTCTCTAAAAAACTTTTCGAAAATTAGCTGGGCATAGTAGTCTGTGCCTGTAGTCCCAGCTACTCACGGAGGCTGAGGAGGGAGGATCGCTTAAGCACAGGAGTTTGAGGCTGCCGTGAGCTATGATTGTGCCACTGCACTCCAGCCTGGGCCACAAAGTGAGACTCAGTCTCTAGAAGTCAAACAAGACAAAAACAACAACAAAAATGTCCCCTAGACACCCCTGCCTCCTCCAGCTACAGCCATTTTCTTGTAAACATTTTTAAACGAACGTTTCTAGTCCCCTGCTCAGCTGCTTTTCCTCGCGCAGTCTGGGCTCGCTGTGGTCCCCACCGCTTGTCTGAAGGAGCCTTTCTCGTGGCCACCGGCGCTGTCCGTGGTGCTGAGCGGAGCGGGGCTCCCCGCTGTCGTGGTTCTCCACCTCCGTGGTGCGGGATCCAGCGGGTCCCCCCTCATCCTTCAGATGCTGCACGTCCTCTCGGTGCCTGGATCACCACACTCCCCGCTCTTTCCTCTCCCACCTCGAAGGCCACTCCTTCACGGTCCCCTGCTCAACCCCCGAGTCCACGGTGTCCCAAGCCTCTGTCAAAGGCCCTTTCCTTCCATGTCTGAGCTTTAACTCCCAAGTGTAATCTCCAGCCCTAACGTCCCCATGACTTTCAGACTCGTGTCCAACAGCCTGCCTGCGGGTTCCCTGAGGACGTCTAACCGTCTATACGCCTCACACTCGGCGTGGCCAAGTGGAAACTCGTGGTTCTCGTCCTGCCCACCCCGGTCCCTCCCCATCTCCCCATCTCAGCAAATCTCCCCAGTGTCGGCCCCGTTGCGACTGGCAGCTCCTAAGGTGACTTCAGTATTTCTTAATGAGCTGAACTGTAACCTCATGACATCTCGGAGGATGAGACAGATTCGGCAATAACTGATATCATCTGCAAAGAAATGTTAAAGCAGGCATTCTAATAAAAAATCAGACCCTGTTTCTAAGTCCGTTGTGTAGCAGTAAATAGCAATTTATTTGGTTCTAGCACTTTCGAGGATTGCTGTGCTCTAACACCATGAGATCCTGCAATGGGCTGTAGAGTTAACCCGTTAGAGCTCTCTTTATTTTACTGGTCGGCTATTTCATTTGCAAGGAAGAATGACTTTTCTGTTTTGTAATTTTAGGAGTTTCTGCAGAGTCCTTTCCTGAGAGTTGAGTTAATGAGTGTAGGATCAGTGGGTCACATCGAGTTCATTGTCACCAGGTTGATGGGGAAACCAACTACCTATGACACAGTTCCGGCATTAAGCGAAAAAACATTATTTTCTTCAGCAAACATTTCAACAAACACAGATTCCTCAACAATCGTTCTTAGTCTCCAGGTTCCAAGTCAGAATTATCCAGGATCATTAGATATATCAATGCTATGTGAAAGCACTTTGCTGTTCTTTGTAGAAAGACTTAGGTAACAATATCGCCATCAAGAATAATTACAGATTTGACTTAAACCTTATGTTAAAGGCATGTGAGGATTTAATCAGTGTGACCTTATTTATCTGTGAAGGTCTACTGCTGCTTTGGATCTTTGTTTCCAAGCACCTGAGTTTTCCTATCTCTTTGAGTTTTATCATTAACAGAACTGCTCACTGAAGCTGGCAGCCTCCAGCATCACACATGCTTTTCCAGCCGGGCAGAATTAGGAGATGTGGGGCATGTTGTTTTCTGTCTGCACACTAGCCAGCCCCTCACCTTGACTGCAGATGGGGAAGGGGACACCCACCCATCACCACTGCAGAGGGAAAGGAGGGCAGCGTGCGGTGTGGGTTGGGGACCCTCCCCGAGAACCGGTGACCATTCCAGCTGTTCTAGATGAGGTTGTGTCTATCCATCGTTCCACATCTGTGTGAATCTCATTAGGGGGATGTACAGTAAAACTCCGTTTCCTGTCTCTGTGCAAACAGAACAAAAAGCCACAGAACACTATTCCAGCTGCAATACCCGTTGAGGATTTGGCTTCTGCGGTCACCCCGATGCTGGAAAATGCCATTGGATTGCCATGTCCGGAGCGTGGCCTGCTTCAGTAATGGTTCCCAAGGTGGACAGAACATTATGTGTTGAGAATTCCAAAAGCTGGAGGGGGAGAAGTTGGGCATCGGGTCTAGACGTCCCTTCTAATGTCATCATTTTAAAAATAGATCTTGACGCTCACAGCTGCAGGCACGAGGAATGCCCATCGTGCTCCGGGGCCCGGGATGCGGAAAAACTCGGTGACTAACCCCAAATTTGAAGAGTCAGCGAGATATAAATTGATAGCAATTTGTCCACTTCCCAAAGAAAATCTGTCCACTGACGTCCAGATTTTTAGCTTTAGCAATTTCCTGATGTACATTTTTAGGGAAAATAAAATGAGCTACTTAGAAGGCTTTCGAAATACGTTTTCCATTAGGGAAGAAAAAACATAACAAAATAATCCATAGCACGACTAGCACAGTTTTCTTACGTTTGATAGCCAGTTTAATGAACGGAGAAAAATTGGTTGGATGAGTGTATAATATATTCTGGAGCTTAAAAAGGTCCTTCAATTGCAGTAAGCGAACAGAACCAGCATATTACTGAATAACAATGTATTTGGCACGTAACTTTTTCCTGTTGCGGCAGAAGATACACGTCTCGTGTATAAATCGTCTTGATCTCATCGCACACGCTTTCATCTGCGACCTTGCTGGGCCATAATTCCATCCTCTGCATCAGTTTCAGTTTCTCTTCTTCCACCAGCTCTGGCCTGTTACGTCTAAAAGAAAAAGCGGCCTCTGTACATCTCCCCGGCACCGTGAGTCCACGGCGAACCATTCTGCCTCTTCTGCTCTCAGGCACATGCCCCTAAAAAATTCAAGTATCGCTTCTACTTCCTCATTTCTTAGGTTCATCTCCCATAAAACGCTCCTAGTAGTCCGATGTAAACTGTATACACACGTTCGGTGTCGCGTGAGTGTGGAAGGGGATCAGCCCCCTCTTACGAATCCCGGCATCAGCGACATTCGTTTACAATCTTAGTGTGAGGATGACTTCTCTGTGGACGCGGCTACTCGCTTTGTGGGGCGGAAACCTCGGATGTTTGGAGGAGCCACTGGATGCTACGAAGCGGGCCAGGTGGAGGAAAGAAAAAAAAAAGAACGCACAAATGTATCTCTTGCCTCTCGCCGCAGACGAGTGACGTCACGGCAGACTCCTACCCAGGGGCAGCAGATTTTCCAGTTTTTCGACAAAAGCCAGAATCGTGTATTTTTATAAGAAACGTCTTGATTTTTGAAGGCTGGCCACTAATCCTGTTTCTGTGAAAGCACCAAGCAGGGTAACGAAGCACATCTGCAGGGCAGGTCTGGCTTCTGGGCTGGGCGTTTCCATGTTCTGCTGCACATCACGCCGCCGCCTCCTGCCCCGGCTGTCTCGCACCCACGCCTTCCTTAGCCACAGCGAGGCTGCGTCCTGCCCCCTCGGACACCCCTACTGCCCTTTACCAACACCCCACAGCCCCGTAAAAATAGGGGCATGGAAGTTATTAATTGATCAGCTGGGAGAAAACTGTTCTTTAATCAGAAAAATGTTCCAATATGATCAAAAGAATATGGGCTGCACACAGCAGCTTTATTTGTAATTGTCAAAAATTGGAAGCAACCACGATATCCTTTCATGGATGAAGGAATAAACTGTGGGACATACATATAATGGCATAATATTCATCACTAAAAATTAACGAGCTATCAAGCCATGGAGATACGTGGAAGAAACGTAGAGTCATCTTACTAAGTGAAAGAAACCAGTCTGAAGGCTCTATGCTATGTTCATCCAACTATACGATATTCTGGAAAAGATCTATGCAGACAGTAAGACATCGGAAGTTGTCAGGAGCTGGGGGAAGCAGGGATGAACAGTTAGAACACAGGGATTTGGGGGCAGTGAACCTGCTCTGCATGGCACTGTGGTGGGGCGTACGTGACCCTATGCATTTTCCCAGAGCTGTGCAGTACGAGGGCAAATCTTAATGTAAACTATAGACTCTAGTTGTTAATAATTTAGGATGATCAAGTTTTCTGTAAACCTAAAACGGCTCTAAAAATAAAGGATTCATTAAAATGAAAGAATACTGGAAATTGAAGTAGACTAAGCCCCCCTTAAATCCCGGGAGCCTCCGTGTCCTCATAAAAGAATAACGCACAACACCCCTACTCTGACGGGGTGAGTGAGGACTGCACACTCTCACGAGGCCTTTGATTGGGTGTTTAAAATTTCTAACGTTCATCTTTCCAGCTGTAGCATAAGCCTCATCACTGCATAGTAGGAGCATCAGTAGAAGTTTGCTGAATAAGCAAATGAGTAAGTTACCTTGTTCTTAAGGGATAGCGACTCAGTTGCTCCTTAGACTTTTATTTTCTAGCTTGATAAACAAATCCACCTCAAGTGTGCCCTCTTCGTTTATCCTCCTTTCTAATTCCTTTCTCATCCCTCCTTTCTGATTTCTCCACATCTGACTCAAGACTCATAAAGACACCTGAAATGTTTACCTTTCGTTTTGTGGTCAGTGGTGCTTTTCTTCCTCTTCCTCATCACTGCCCCAGTGTCTGGAAATGTGACTATTAACATAGGAGGTCCACCCCCACACCCCCCCCAGCACTTTCTCCCCCTGAGGGGTGTTAAGATTCCAGGTGTCAACCTAAGCCAGGTACCCACTTCATTTACAGAAGAAAATAAAATCAATCAAAATGAGCACATTTGAATAGTTAATTAAAATCCTGAGATGTAGCATTAATAGAATAATTATCTTAGGTGTATTCAATCTGCTGGTAGCTAAACTTATCAAAAACTAATCAAGAATAATTTGCTATTCGATATTGACATTTTATATTTCTCATTCCTGCTAAGAAAAGCCCATTAAAGAATCTAATTTACTTTGCATTAAACTCACCTTTACAAGAAATGAAATCAAATCTTGCCAGATGATAATAGTGAAACTAGCAAAATAACTGGAGATGGAGCCCTGTGTCAGAACGGAAATCAGTCCAAGGCCAAATTCTTTCCAATTGTTGGAATCTTGTTTGCAAAAATACGTCTGTTCAGTAGCTGCATGCATATGGGAGGAATAGGACTAGGTTAAGCCGAAATCTGCACCCCCAGAGCTCCTAACATCTGCAGACTTACAAATGTCACCTGCAGATGCCACATATGCAAATGTATGCAAATTGTGCTTGGCCTGCGATTGCAGTATAGTAGGAAAAAACACTGGACTTGTTTGTAAATCCGAGGCCCAATTCTTATGAACACAAACTTGAAAGTCCTTGTGTGCAAAACTAGAATCAGAAATACTACAGCAATGAATAACTGTGATGAAGCGAAGGTGTTTCTACTCGCAACAAATAGAAGGCTCTGTTTGCTTACGTCACGTCTGGAAAAGTACTTAATGATTGTTACTATAGTTTATTTTGACCTGAGAAGACAAAGGTGTACCTGTGTGCATACGTGCATGTGTGTGTGTGCGCACGTCTGCTTTGCTTTGCCTTGCAGTATTGGAGGGCTAGCTCAAACCATCGATTTTTAACAGAATTATGAAGCTAAGTGTGGATTCTGCAGCCAAACAGAATCCATTAGCACTGTCTTCGGCAGACAAGACTTGGAAACAGGCAGCCCTCAGGCTGCTCTTACAGAGCCTCATTTAGAAGCATTGCCTCTCGCTAGACTAAGCCGTCCTCAAGCATGTTTTGTTTATTTCTGTATTCCTAGCTCTTAGCATTTCAGAATAGCTCCGTAACAATTAAATGATTAAAGAACTAATCAATGGCCTTCATTAAAAATAAAATCTCTGGGATAATTACTGAAAATCGGAAAAAGAAGAGTATATGATTTCTAAAAATAGAAGAGGAAGAAAAATGGAATGGGAGAAAAACATTATCCACAAAAAAAAAGGCAAAAAAAAGAAAATAGGTTTTCAAAGCCTGGGCAAATAGAAACCAAAAATAAATAATAAATGAATAAAGCACAAATGGAATGAATTCAAATATACCAGTGATGACAACCCATGAAAATGAATTAAATTCTGCAGTTAAAAGACTAATGTCAGAAAAAAAAAGCTGAAAAATAAGGACATGGAAAGACTGAAAATAAAAGATTGGAAAGTTATATGCTAATCAAATCCTAACCAAAGGAACGTTGGTATGGAGACATAACCATCAAACAAATAAACTTTAAAGCAAGAAGTATGCGTAGACATAAAAACAGTTTCTACTTAGCTATCGAGCTATCTGTCCAGATACTTACATTCTCTGGGTACATAAATATTTAACCAAAAATCATGCACTTCTAAAACTTTATTCCTCTTCTTGGTTGAAAACAACTTTATTAGACATAAGGAAACCCACTGAACGGAGGATTATGCGGTAGAATTTGTCCATGGGAGAAGCTATAAAACCCCATTCTCCTGAAACGTTAAAAAAATAGGGCCTAAGACCACTTTTGGAAGGAAATTTTGATTGACGGACTCGGGTGTCTCAACAAAGACCCTTGGGAACACGTGGTATGAATGCCACAAAGTGCCCGGTGGCCAAATTCCTAGGGTTAGTGGGCGAGTCTTCAAGAGACCCCACTAGAAAGAGCCTTCCGAGTAGTAAGATCACGGGGACTAGCGTGTCTTTCTCTCCGGTGCTTAAATAAGTTTGGTTTCCTTCCACGCACTGCTCTCATAATTACGGGAGCCTAACACGCTGTCCATGCACCTCCTATCTTTGGCCGTCTGCTCTCTTCCAAGCACTCTGTTAGGAGCCAAAGATAAGAGATAAATAAAACACGCGTGGTTGGTCTCTGCCCTCGGGACACATAGACGCTGGTGAGGAAGATAGATCTTAATCAAATAATTACACAAATAAATATAAAGTTTTATCCATGACAAGTGCTACAAAGGAGAGATACAATAAGCCAAAGGGCTGCCGCCGGGAGGCTGTCTTGTTAGGACAAGTCAGGGCGCCTTCTCCAGGGAGTGGTGCTGCGTCAGATGTAAAGGGTTAACGGGGGTCACAAGGGTGATGATGGGAGATGGGGGGCTCCGGGTGGAGGACACAGCACATGCAGAGAACCCACGGTAGGACGGGGCACACATGCAGAGATGCCGAGGACAAAGGGGAGTGTTCTACGAGGTGTGGATGGAGAATGGGAAGTGGCCGCATCGTGCCGGGCCCTGTGGAAGGATTTTGCCGTTCCAAGGCAATGGAGAGTGATCGAACTTGGTTTTTTTTGGGGGGTGGGTGAAGAGGACTGAGAGATGGGAAAGATTTTTTTCCTGGCTGGAACATAAAGACAGATTATTGATTAGGATTTAGAGGTGAGGATGCCAATTAGGCATTTCCGTGGCCAAAGCACAGGAGAAAAGCGCAGCGTGGATGCGGGGGTTTGCGGACTGGCTGGACGTGATGGATAGGGTGAGAAAGGGAGGGGCCAAAGGGGATCTGAACGCAGGATGAACAGGATCCGGTGATGACGGATAAGGAGAGGAAGGAGGCGTCTGAAAAGGCTCTCAGATGTGTCGCTTGAACACCTGGCTAGAAGGTGTTTTCTTTCTCTAAGACAGAAAAACTGAAGGGAACCAAGTTTGTGGTGAGAGCTCGTCGGCTTCCACGTGCATCTGCTGAGGTTGCAGAACCTTCGGAACTGCAAATATAAAAAAAAAATCCTAGTGCCTCAACCTTGAAGAGTTCTGTCCAGGCGAGAAAATACCCATAAATAGATACAACACAGGGACATTCAGCATTCAAAAATCGCAATGCTTTTTAGGATTTTTAAATCACAGAGAAAGAAATGAGTCTGCATGGTGATTCCGATACCTTTCTGCATTCTTCTGCTCTGTGATGTCACGGTTTGGCCACCATATGTGGTCTGGGTGGATACCTTCTCATTTGGGACAATTCTTATCCACTCAACAAAAATGTTCTTAGAATAGGCTATATTCCAGCTGTGTCAGCCATTTACTGGAACTCAAAAGGAGCATTGAACAAACTTACATCAGCAATAGAGTGGAAAGTGGAAAGTATCCATGGTGACATAAAGTAAGGAAAGGAGTCCTTTGATACATACATGTATACATACATGTTGGAAATTGTCCTCTAGGATGCACAGCAAAATGTTAACAGTGATTCCGTCTGGGCAGTGGGGTTAGTGCTCACTTCCATTTTCTTCTTTATGCTTATCTGTATTTTCCAACTGGCCTGCAATAAATCTTTTAACTTTCATCCCTAATGCAAGAAAATGGATATTCATCTATTTGGACTGGAAGGCAGACATCCTTGATTGCAAACCTAACCGTTTCTCCTTTTCCTTGTTAAGAGAAGACCATTTGTGCTCAGACATCAAGAGTAAATATGTTCAGGAAATCTGGGCCTGGAACCGGGGACTAAAATCAAAATTGTTCTAAACCCAGGGTGTGAGTCAGTGCCCCTAGGGTTGCTATAATAGGCTGGGATGGTTGAAAGAAACATGGATTTATTCTCTCTTGGTTCAAGAGGTAGAAATCTGGAGTCAGTGTGTTGTAAGAACCATGTTCCATCTCCACAGACTCTAGGGGAAGACCTTTCTCTGCCTCTTCCCAGCTTCTGGTGGTCACCAGAAATCCTTGTCCCCCCTTGGCAGGTAGATACATTACTCTAGTCTCTGCCTGTGTGGTCCCGGGGCATTCTCATTTCTGTGTCTGTTCCGAAATTTCTGTCCTCTTATAAGGACAGCAGTCATTGGACAAGGGCCTTGACTTGATTATATCTTCAAAGCCCCTATTTCCAAATAAGGTCACATTTATAGGTACTCAGAGTTGGGTCGTGGTCAGAGAGGAACAAAATTCAACCTACAAACACAGGTATTATCAAATGTGGCTGTATGTTACAGTCATCCAGAGATCTTGTGAAAATACCAATGCCACTACACCTCACGGCAATTAAAGCAGAATCCAGCCAAATGGGGTATAAGGAATCAGCGGTAGATCTTGGTTTAGGTACGGATTTTTATGACATCAAAAAGCATGATTCAAAAAAAATTATTTGGACGTCATCAAAATTAATAACTTCTACTTTTTGAAAATATGGCTAATGATTTAGTAATGCTACAGGATACAAAATTAGCATTCAAAGCCCAGTTTCATTTCTGTATACCAGTGCAACCATCTGAAAAATAAAGAAAGAAAACAATCATGTTAACAATAGCATCAAAAACAATAAGCTACTTTGGAAATACTTAATGAAGGAAGTGAAAAATCTGTACACTGAAAACTATGAGACATGAAAGAAATTGAAGATGATACAAATAAATGGAAAGATATCCCATGTTCATGGATTGGAAAAATCAATATTAAAATGTCCATACTACTCAAAGTGATTTAAAGATCCAATGCAATCCCTGTTGAGATTTCAATGGTATTTTTCACAGAAATATTAAAAACAATCCCGAAATTCTTAAAAGATCAAAAAAGACCCCAAATAGCCAAAAATATCTTAAGCAAAAAGAACAAAGCTAGAAGCATCATACTACCTAACGGTTAGCAGATTTTATGTTTCATAAACTTTCATATGACCCAGCAATTCTACCTTCAAAAAAAACCAAAAAGTTATGTCTGCACAAAGACTTACGGGCGAGTATTCAAATCAGCATTATTCACAGTAGGGAAAATGACACAGCCTAGACGGCTATCAACTGGTGAATGTATAACCAAGTTGTGATATATCCATGTAAAGAAATATCACTCAAAAAGAAAAGTAAGCTACTGATACAACAACAAAGACCAATCTCAAAACCATCATGCTAAGTGAAAGAAAATAATCACGAAAGACTATATGTTATATGATTACACATCTACGAATCTGCCAGAAAATGCAAAACTATAGCAAAAAACAAACAAAAAAGTCAGGGTTGAGAGAAATAATTGAGAACCAAGGGGTATGAGGGATCTTTTTGGGGGGGTGATAAAATATTCTATAACTGAGGCTGGTTGTGTGGCTCACGCCTGTAATCCTAGCACTCTGGGAGGCCAAGGTGGGAGGATCACTTGATCTCAGGAGTTTGAGACCAGCCTGAGCAAGAGCAAGACCCGTCTCTACTAAAAATAGAAAAATTACCCGGGCGTGGGCATCATGGTGTACACCTGTAATCCCACCTACTTGGGAGGCTGAAGCAGGAGGATCCCTTGAGCTCAGAAGTCTGAGGTTGCTGTGAGCTATGATGAGGCCACTGCACTCTAGCCGAGGTGACAGAGTGAGACTATGTCTCAAAAAAAAAGGAAAAAGAAAAAAATATTCTAAAACTATATTGCAGTGATAGTTGCACAATTGAATAAATTTCATAAAACTCCTGAAATTGTGCATTTATAATGAGTGAATTTATTATATGTAAATTATACCTAAAGCAGTTATGAAATGCATAACTAGCAGAGACTAGTCTCTTTCAGAGAAGAAAAAATATTCAATGCAGTGATCTGTTCTCAAAGATAAACTGAGAGCGACACAAATTCTAGTTTTAATTTGACTAGAGTTTTTATTAAAGTTATGCAATAAAGCTCACTGCGTCACTCTTAATGAAGTGTCTCGAATATGGCTTAAGCACACTTAATGTACATCTAATGAGGTTCTTTGGCCAAATAATTATTAAGCATGTTTAATGGAGTTTAACAATTGCATATGAGATGCAGAGCCCTTCCTACAGAGATTTATCCTTATCAAAATACTTTTAAGATAATGGATTCACCCACATAGATTGCCTTTGTGAATAAAAATCATTATATTCTCCCACAATAAGAGTACTTATATTCCTATCAGTTATTAAAAACTTATCCAATTAACATACAGAAGTCATTACTGTTGGCATTCTTTATGGATGTGTGATTCTATGTGCCTATAATATTTTAAAGAGCTTTAAATAAAACAGGGAGTTCCCTGAGATATGTTTCATTTTGTAAAAGAAGTAGAAAAAAGTACTGGTTTTGTGTTTGGAGCAGGTGCGAACAAGTCTTGCAGGTTATTATAAATCAGATTTCAGAGAAATGCGGCTTTTTTGAGGCACAAGCTTTGAAAGTCAAATTTAAGCTTAGATTTATTTTCTTGAGCACACAGAGTAGGTATTTAGACAAATTCTCTTGGAGCCAGTTTGAAAAGATTAGCTATTTAGCAGTTGCCGTGGAGTCTAAGATGAGAAAGAATTGGAATCCTTCACTTGCGTGTCATTTCTAAGAATATTATTACAGACAGATCGAGTCTCTCCATAACAGCGTCTCAGATTCCACATTTTCAAAGCTTCCTAGATTTGCAAATGATCAGCAATATATTCTACACGCCTGTTCTCTTCTTTTAATTCTGTAATTTCTTAGCCTCCTTTCCGCATTGCAGCAAAGCAGTTAGGAAGTGTCTTTCTTGTTTTTTTCTGCAATTGCTTTTATGATTTCTTTCTTAATGGCAAACTCCTAGAGTCCTATTTTGCCAGGAGTCAAGGAGAATTTACAAATCAAGACCCATGTGTATGCACCCATCTGACTCAATGTGTGAGAAAGCAAGATAATCTTTACAGCCCGCGCTAAAGGATTGGGTTTGAATGATGCACGTTTACACTCGGTGTTATTTTCTTTCTGTTTTGCTTAGAATATCCACTCCAAAAATTAGCCCAGTTGTGATTTTTTAAGTATATACTCTACTGTTTTTATTTGAATTCATTGACCCTCAGATAAATAGAGACACAGTCAAGTAAAAAAAAAAATTAATAATGTCAGTTTCTAATTTCGGTTCATACCCCTGTGTTACGCTGACAATTACCACCTTGTTCGTTTCGGAGTTTTTCCAGCATACCACCCTGCCCTCACCAAGAATATGTCCTGTAATGAGGCAGAATGTAAGAGCCTCCAAAGCTGCTGTCATAGAACAGAATTTTGAGAAGATAAACAATCATTGGAAGGGGAAGGGTTGAGTATTGGAAAGAGGAATAACTTAGGGGGAAAAAGAAACTTTTTAAAAAAAATTTCAGTAGATTTAAGGGGTACAAGTGTTTTTTGTTACATGGATGAATTGTATAGTGCTGAAGTCAGGGCTTTTCGTGTGCCCATCACAAACCTTTTTCTAAAGGCTCTTGGTGACATCCGTTCATTCATTCGGGAACTGTCACTTGCTGCTGCTGCTGATGTGCCAAACTGTGTAACTCGATGGGGTCCACATGTGATCAGGATTCACAAGGTCCCCATCCTGGAACATGCCTACCGTCTAGAATGAGGGACAGTTTGAAACGCAACTCAATACACATAAAAATAAGATAATTCCCAGCCATTAAGTGCTACAGGAATAACAAAGGAGGCATTGTCCTGGGGATGGATGGGGCCATGGCTGGGAGGGAGGCTTGGTGTCAACAGTAAGAGCTCAGTGGTCAGAGAAGCCCTGGGAGAGGATGAGATCTGAGCTGAAACCGCGAGGCTGGCATCCTGTCTCTCCGGGAGGGTGCACGGCTTGGGATCTTCAGACCTGAAAGCTGTCTGACGTGCAAGGCGCTGGCTGGCTGGAGCTTTGTATGGAGTTTTTCCTTACTTCTGTGCTTACTTTATGGCACCGTCACTCTCAATATTCCGGAAACATCCAGCAGTAAACCTCTTGCCTAACGCTAGTCTGTCGATGTGCCCTCTCTGTCGAATCCTCTGCCCTGGGCCATATCCATGTGTGTGCACGTGTGTGTGAGCCCAACAGTGTGGAAGGCACTCAGGAACCGCTAAGGTAGGTCACCATCCTGCATGCACAAAGGTCAATGCATGCTCCCAGTCGTTCTCAAACTTTGCTGCCATTAGAATTATCTGGGAAGAGTTTTTAGCCTCTGAAGGTTGGGGCTGCACCTTACGTAACAATTCAGAATCTGAGTGTGGGACCCAGCACCAGTATTGTTTAATCTCCCCAGGGGATTCCAGTGTGCAGCTAAGTTTGAGAACCACTGGGTTAGAATTACCTGCAAAGATGAAAACAAAACAAAACAAAAAACTCCCAATGCCTGAGTCCCCCTGCCATTAGTTTCTGATACAATTGGTTTGCAGCAAGACCCAGGTGTTGGTATTTTGTCAGTGCTCCTTGTAGGATTAGGTTCTGTAGCCTGATTCAGAACCACTCCTCTGGACCCAACCTCAGATGCCCCCAGTCCTTAAAAAGACTAGATAGTTTGGCTCTGGTCTGTTCATATTTTCTCATGTAATTATTAAGCTATTACCCAGAGTTAGGGTTACCATCTCAGCCTGCTAATTTTGAGCAAACCCATAGCCAAGTGGGGATTGAACCCACGACCTTGGACTCATCAATGCCAAGCTCCCACCAGCTGAGCTAATCAGTGGCAGATGCTTTCTTGGCTGCCCGTCCGTTGGAATGCTTCTACCAAAGCCCAGTTAATTAAATAAAAAAAAATAATGATGGTGACACGAATGGTGACAGCGTGGACAGCCCAGAGAATAAAGCACCAGTCCCTTAAGTTCCGGCTCTGAACCAGCGAAACCGATGAAGATCGGCGGCCGTACACACGTGATTCCTTTTGTACCTCAAGCGTCACGACTGGGACAAGATTTCCCAGTTCTAGCCAGGAAATGTGAAGCCCCAGAGAAATCCACAAGGATTCACCAAGGATGTATTTAGCTTCCAAGGTGGCACAAAACATCGATGAGGATGCAGCCATAATGCAAATTACTGTGGAGAGGGAGCAGGTTCGAAGGGACTTCAGCACTGGATCCAGGAGAGCCCCCTGAGCCCTGCGTCCCAGCAGGGACACACTTGGGTCTGGCGCACCAGCAAGGGCAGGCACGGCGCCTCCTAAGTCTAGCCCTGGGCTGAGTGGTGAATGACACGGAAGACCTGCCCTTCTGGAGCTCATATTTGGGTGTGGTCACACAGGCAGTAATTCATAGTGTCGGGTTTGGCAGTCTCGTTCTGCGTTCTCAGTCCTTGGTGTGCTCTTGGCCAAAGAAAGACCAGACACATCAACGTAAGGCAAGCACGGGGTGACGTTTATTGAGGGGGAGCAAGATAGGGTTATAGAGCAAGAGCAAGATATGGGTACACAGAGCAAGATACATACGCCACAGATGACGACTGCACCCTTTGTCGTAGCAAAAGGGACCTTGGGTCTTGTTTTATTGTGTCTGGATAGGGACCTCCCTGTGGATCAGATGTCACCGTGGAACACCATAATTGGCCAGCTGGGAGTCATATGACCTGAATCTGACTGCGCATGCAGATCTCCCATGAGCCTCTCTGAAATCCCGTTTGGAGGGTGAACCACAATGTAGATTTAAGCTAATGACAAGATAATTAGCCTTAGGTTGTCCTACGTCACCCTCCAGACCCTATTGCACCTGTGCGGCTTGGCTCATGGGCTAGAGAGTCCTCTGCATGCTTTTGCGGTTGGCGTGCTGTGATCAATGGGCAGATTCATAGGGTGTCCCCTTTTCCCGCAGGTGTGGCAGTCACCCACCTTGTCCCCAGGAGGGACTGGCAATCCCGGCTATTTACCTAATAATAGAAAGACAGGAGAAAAAAAAAAAGAATGATTTCTGAGCGTGACGAGTACTGTGGAGGAAATAACAAGACTGGTGGCTTCAAAGGCATCTGCATAACCCTGGCTGCATATCCTGGTGGCCCGATTTAAGGTGATCACCACGAAATGGAGGGACGTGGCAGGGTGCCGTACGTTGGCAATTGTGCTCACAGATGCTCTCACGGATGTGATCTGGGCTAAGCAAAAGAAACCTGAATGGCAACTCCTGGATTGGGGCTTGAGTGACCAGGGGACTGTTGGTCCCACCGGCGAGTTTGGGGCCCTGGGAGAGAGGATAGCGAGAGTTCTGCCTTGAACCCTGCGACTCCGAGATACCCCAGTGGACACGTCAAGTAGGCGGAGGGATATATGAGTCCGGAGCTTGTGGGAGCACTCGGAGAAGAGACAGAAAGCTGGAGACGATCAGAACATAAATCCCCGGGGACTGGATGAGGTCACCTCCTGGGGTGTGGCGTCCACAACAAGGCAGCTCCACCCCACCCTGCAAGAAAACAGAGCTGCTTTGCTGTACGAGACTGGTGTCCATGAGCTTGATCACAGGGCTTCATTTTGAAGAAGAGTCTAGGGCTCATCTTCATTTTCTTCAAGCCATGACCTTCATGTGTCCTTCGCTCAGTGGTGCGGGAGGGCAGCCCGACTGCCGAATCCTAGAGTCACGGGCCTGAACGCCCAGGAGGGACTGCACGGTGAGCGAGCGAGGCTGGGGGGTAGGAGAAAATACTAATTTTGTTCCTTCCCCAGGAAAGGGAAGGGTCGGCCTGAAATGCATTTCCGTGGTCAGCATGTTCAGGGCCTACGTCGACGCACGGACGACTGTGACCAATTTAAAATCCCAGATTGATTTTACCCTGCCTCCCGAAATAATCTTAATTGCATCCATCCGCATCTCAATTAGTGTGGGCAGAAGACATGTAAATTCATTTTTGCATTAGCCTAAGAAAAACATAATTAAGAAGTTGTCTGGTGAAGGAAAGAGAAACAGCACGTGATGTATTTCAGGGCCACACTGCAAAGGACTTTTGGGCTTCACACGATTTGGGATTAGCCACATGGCTGTATTCTCATCAGCACAGATAATCAAGACTTGGCTCCAAGCCACACCGGTGAGTCCTGCCGAAATCCCCACGGCCTGCAGGGCAGACAAGGACTTAAGACCGTACAGGGTCACCAACAAGATTCTAAACAAGACACACACCTAGGTCCACCCATTTAGCTAAGTGAAGTCTGGGAACAGCCCTTTGATGTTTACCCATTTTGTATGCCCTTTCCCTGCCAACTGAATTAATTCCTTAGTTTCGTGTAGCGTGAAACTGATGGCTTCTCCCAGCCTACGGAAAATTCTGTAGCCTTTGACGATTTGACATGCATTTTTCTGCAGCACTATAGCAGGGGAATGAGAACCCATTTAGTTAAAGGCTAGGGGCGAAACCTCCCCCAGTTTCAAAGAGCAAATGCTTTCTGATAGCAAGAGGACTCCATCAACAGACGTAAATTAAACACTCATGCCCGGTTTCACGCCTTTGCCGTCGGGAGGCTATAAATGAAGTATAGGTTTCTTATAAACCGTCATCAACAGCCGTAGCTGCCAATCTTTGATGTATGTTGAGTGTGCTTAACAGCATTTTTGTCATATTGTCAGACTTTTCTTATCAGGGAGGGCAATGAATCACTGGATTTAGTGTTTCTGACACAAAGAGAAGCTTGTTTCTTAAAAAAAAAAAAAAAAGGGTTATAAATGAAGCTGAGCGCCTACCCTGTGTTCTTCCCATTTCCTTCAAATTTTAGCTTTAGCTACTGGGATGGGACCATGTTTGCATCCTGAATCGCACGTGTGTTGACAGTCTGGAAGCCTCTAAACAAAGGATCCCCAATTCAAAGCCCCCTGTGGAATCATGAATCTCCCATGTTGAAGGAGACTCGGACCTGCGTGAGGCGGAGACAGGCCACACGCCACACGCCACATGCCACGTGCTGAACGACGCCCCGAAATTGCCTGAACTTCAGATTTTCCAAGACAAATCAAAAGTCCAGACTTTATGTATATTTCCCAACTTTTAAATATGACAGACCCATTGGAAAACAGTTAAATCTGTACAGCCAAGGAAAGCATATCCCTGGGCTGGATTTGTCCCACGGAACCCTGGTTTGCAAGCTCTGATTGCTGCAACATCAGAGGTGATTGTTCGTTAACGGGAAGCGCTAAAACTCTGAGCCTTGAGGAACATGATTCGGCCGTGGACGGAACGCAGGGATGAGAGGAATACGGCGCTGATGCATGCCGTAGCACGGACGGACCGCTAGGACACGCCACGTGAAAGAAGCCGGTCACAAAAGACCACACGTGGCGCGAGTCCATTCACGCGAGATGCCCGGAACGGGAAAATCCGCAGACGCAGACACTGGGTGAGAGCGGGCCGGGGCTGGGGGGGGTGAGCTGCGCGTGAGAGGACAGCGAATGGCGGGGGTTCTCGTAGAGGTGATGAAAACGTTCCAAACTTAACTACGAACTAGTGGATCACATACTTTAAACGGAGGAATTGTGTGGTGTATGAGTTCTATCTCCATAAAGCTGCTCAAAAAACCCAAAACAAACCCCCAAAACGTCCATGTGTTCAGCAAGGAGCTGAGATTTTCAGCACCCAGACTCAGCCCACAAAGTCCATGGGCACCACCCCGCTCCTCCCCAGCTTCCTAGACACATTCGCCTAAAACTCGATTTAAAAGTTAAACCCCTAAGTCCTGGTTCTAAAAACTTTAGGCCAACGGTGGGTTCTCTGAAGCACACATCACGTGCTCTTTTTGGACATTCCGTCCACACCGTGTTTTGTTACCATCTGCCCGGTGTTGCCCAGCTAAGGATTAAAAAGGACAAAAAAAAAAAAATCCATCATTCTGTGCCGTTTCTTCAGTGCTGGTGTCCAAGATGTCAGGCAGCCTCAGCCTCACATTTAAAATCAGACAAATATTGTGGTTTCCCCCGTTTCTTGGAAATTCCGCTTGAAAAAACATCCACCTTAAGAATAAAATTGGCTTAAAGTCTTAAATGTGTTCATAAGCCTTTGACTACTCAGGAGGGGGGACAGACAACCCTTTATGTGGGGGCCAAGCGTTAATCCAAAGCCCTCTCCTAACACAGTGCACCAAAGGCACCGGCTGTATACACTTCGTCAAGGGCTTTTGAGGAACCCTGTTGACGCTGCGCATGTTTTTAGTGCAGGACACACCTGTTTTTAGCAGATCCAAAGAAGTTCTTGTTATTAATGTCATTTGGCATCTCCTGTTAATTTAATAAATAAAACTCCGTATTTGACCACGTCCCGGAGGATGTCAAGACCGCGCGGTTGATTGGTGCGGCCGCTGATGGAATCGGAACAGAGGCAGCAGCCGGGCCCTGAGGTCTCCCCAGAGTTGGAAATTCCGCCTTGAGGGGATTTCAGTAATGCCGCCTAATCAGCTTAAGGAGTTAATTAAACAGCTATCACGTAGCTTCTTAATTCTGAAACTTGATGCTAACTAAGATTTGAAATTAGTGATGCGAAACCAAGAAGTGCTTTTCTGAGATTGGGAGGTAGCCTCAGGCCACACAGAATGAAGGTGGCTCTTGCGCCCAGACCTCAGGGGTTGTGGGGTGACCCGGAGAAAGGAACTGGGGTCCTGGGAAGATGCTGGCCTCCCTGTTGAGTACAGAGAGCTCGGCAAGGGTGTGCAATCTTTTCCTCCGAAAGGGACCTCACGGTTGAGAGGTTGTTACCTACTGGGTGACATCCCAGAGAG
>CAUYSK010001178.1:0-15169 GCA_963575035.1 Avahi laniger
TTCTTAAAATACCTAGAGTGGTGTCTATTTTCCTGATTGAGTAATAAGAGGTAAATGCTGGCCGGGGGTGGTGGCTCACGCTTGTAATCCTAGCACTCTGGGAGGCCGAGGCGGGAGGATCGTTTGAGCTCAGGAGTTCAAGACCAGCCTGAGCAAGAGCGAGACCCCGTCTCTACTAAAAAAATAGAAAAAAATTAATCAGACAACTAAAAATATATAGAAAAAATTAGCCGGGCATGGTGGCGCATGCCTGTGGTCCCAGCTACTCGGGAGGCTGAGGCAGGAGGATCACCTGAGCCCAGGAGTTTGAGGTTGCTGTGAGCTAGGCTAACACCACGGCCCTCTAGCCAGGGCAACAGAGTGAGACTCTGTCTCAAAAATAAATAAATAAATAAATAAGATGACATGCTGGCTCACCCCCCAGGGTCCCCACAGAAGAGACTTTCAATACATTCCTCTCTGGTAGTCAGTTGAGATCCCACCCAGCAAGTGAACCCACTCCCCCCTCTGTCTCGTGAAGGATGAGCTCGTCAGTGAGGCGAACCAAAGATGTGCTCACACTCTCCTGAGAGCACCCTTCAGAGAAGGGACGGTCACTGTGGCTGGCAGTCACAGAAGTGGCATGGCTCCTTGCATGTTGCAGGGGCTCGGCGTACTTGGCTGAACAAACCAACCAGTGAAGGTCTGACTTGAGCTAGGCCTTTCGTAGAAACCACGATTATAACGTTTGCATTTGCTGTGCACATACTATATGCCAGGCGCACTCTTAGCAAGTGGGAAGGGTCCTGACACCCACTCTAGTAATAGGTTTGGGACTCCAGACAGGTGTGGATTACCTTCTTGGGAGATTCAAGGCACATCTCATGAAACCACATGGCCGTGGGATCGGTTCAAAATTACAAAATGTCAACCTGCAGATAAGACAGATTGAGTGAACTATTTTCAAAATCTTAATGTTGGGGAATCTCTTCTGCACAGAGAGCAGATGTCTTGGGGGCTGGGTCCCCCTCCCTGCTGTAACCCCGTACAGCCTTATCAGACACATCGCACAAGGCTGGGACATAGTGACAGTGTGACTTGCTGGCTCCCACCTGCTATCTACTGACCAAAAGTGAGGCCCACCCCCCTCTAGATGTTACCTGACGCAGCCTCACCAGAATTCCTGATACTGTTTACAAATCGCCACTGCTGCTCTCAGGTGCTCTACTTAGACCCTTGCAACGGTCTCCTCATCCGCCTTCCCTTGTAATAGTCCCCCCTCATACGAGCTATTAGTCACTCCATTTCCCAAAGAGCAGAGCAATCACAAGTCTGGCATTTACGATGCTTTACTTAATAGCATCTGGCCTCTGCCCGTACTCCCCGATGGGCATTTCACAGTCCAGAGGAACAAGCTGCTGGCTTGCCTCCTCCCCGACCACTCCGCCCACGACACCTCCTCCACGGAGCGCACCCCTGCCCTGTTCCTGCCCATCACTGCCCTGCCTGTCACAGCTTCCCAGGGCAGCTCAGAGGTCCCCTCTCATCAGACACCCCACGTCTTATCTCAAGTGTTAAGCCTGCCCTACATTTTTGACGTTTCTTTATATTCTAGGTCCTTTTGAACAATAAATGTTCCTTCAACTCTTGGGTTGTAAAACTCTGTTAAATCAGGAATTGAATCATGTATGGCTTTGTGTACCCCGTGGTCCCTAATAAGATATCTTAGATATTGAGGGTTTGTCATAAATATTTGTTGAACAAATTAAAATTTAATTACTTCATAAAAATCCCCCTATTTATCACTGAAATGGCCTTTTTCTTCCATACTCATAATACAACAATTCAATATCTCAGAAGCTTTTGCTGACATCATTTTTTTCAAGCATAGTTATTAGTAATTTGCCTTAAAATGCTCATTTAAGGGCCCAACATGAAGATAAGAGGTCTGCTTTCCTGTTGACACATACACTCCACCACGATTATCTGCCATAAGAGGCGTGAAGAGGTGTGGGGATGAGAGCTCGGAAGGTCGGATGTGCTGTCTCAAAATCCTGAAATGGGAAAATTATTAGCAGCCTTAAGTGCTGGGGGCGCCATTAATCGTGTATGAGGCCATTAGTTCTGAATGTCACAGAAGTCAGTCTCCCTCCCCCGCCATCACAACACACACGCACACACACACGCACACGCACACACACACGCACACGCACACACACGCACGCACACACACACGCACACGCACGCACACGCACACACGCACGCACACACACGCACGCACGCACACGCACACACGCACACACACGCACACGCACACACGCACGCACGCGCACGCACACACGCACGCACGCACACACACGCACACACACACACGCACACAGAGCCATCCTTCTCTCTGCTGGGAAGGAACGTCCGCACATGCACAGGTCTAACTGAAGCACGCACACCAAAGGACCGGAACTCAAAAACATATGATGGTTCTGACGGGACTCCAACCTTTCTAAACAGGAGATTCTCAACGTAATTCATAATTCAACCTTTCATCCATTGCTCAGGGTCATTCTCGTGAACATTATTTCCTGTGCTGCGCAATCATACCGTGATTTTCGCAGAAGCACTGTGCCTTTCCCTCTCGGTTGCTAAAATATTTAGTTTCTATATCTGCTTTACATCATTTTTCAGTCTCGCCATGACTGTCAGATTCCCCGTTGTCATTTCATGAGGGTGCAGCCTGCAGAAGCAGTCTCTCCCACCTCCGCAACAGACATGCATCTTTGCAAAGGCCAGGAAACCAGACAGCCCGGTTGGCCAGAGAGCTGTATTTGAGCAAGACACATGTTGCTAAGGGACAGAACACGTGGTCCCTGTCACACTCATTCTGGAAGGTCTGAGGCCTTTTCTTACTCGCTCCCTGGCTCCCTAGAAAGTTCGAGGTGAGAGTAAAGAAAACCAGTTCAGAACGAAGGTGCTGGGAAGGGTGTGTAGCAGCGTCAGCATAATCTCTACTTTGTGATCAGCAATTTCATTTCAGCACAACAGCGTCATTCATCACATTAAATTATGGCCACTAATTTGAATTTTATGGGTTTTATAGTTTTTATTATACTCAGCTTAGAAATTTGTTTTGGCTTTAGACCTGTGATGATCTTGTACGGATTTAAATAGCCTTATAATAATAAAGTCAACACCGGGGAGCCATAAGAATTTTTCTCAGTTCTGCCTTGCAAAGCCTTTCTTGGTTTGTACCAGTGCCTGATATTTGGCCTGCTGTCGTGGGAGAGACTTGTCCTAAACTCGGTTCCTGACTAGTTACTGCTTGGTGCAAAACAATTGGCAATAAATACTCTTGCCAAAGAAAGTCCTGGTGATCCACAGGGGAACCAGGTCATTCTGATCATCCAGAATATACTGATACTCTTCTTTTTATTGCCATCAACATATCCATGTAACTTCTTAAAATGAAACTTATTACTTTGAGATAATTGTGGATTCACATGTAGTTATAAGAAATAAGAGAGAGCCCATGTACCCTTCACTCAGTTTCCCCAAGGGTCACATCTTGTAAAACTATAGTAATATCACGATCAGGAAATTGACATTAATACACTGCACCCATCTTAATCGGATTTCACCAGTTTACCATGCACTCGCTCATTTGTGTTTGTTTTGTGTGTATTTAGTTCTATGCAATCTTATCACATGTACACGTTCACATCGCCACCACCACAGCCAAGATAGAGACCCATTCCGCCACCACAAGTGTCCCGGCAGCCACCCTTCTCGAACCACGCACACTCCCAAACCCTGGCAACCATTAATCTCTTCTCCAACTCTATAGTTTTGCCATTTCAAAAATGTTATATAAATGGAATCATACAGTATGCAGTCCTTTTAGGACTGGCTTTTTGTACTCGGCATAATTCCCTTAAGATCCACTCAAATTGTTGTATCAATAGTTTGCTCCTTTCATAGCTGAGTAGTATTCCACGGGATGGATGTACCATCGTTTGTTTAACCATTCGCCCATCAAAGAATATCTGAGTTGTTTCCAGATTTGGGCTATTATGAATAAAGCTGCTATGGACATTCAGCATGGGTTTTTGTGTGAACTTAAGTTCTCATTTCTCTGAGGAAAAAGGCCAAGAGTGAGTGCTGGGTCACATGATAATTGTATGTTTAGTTTTAAAAGAAACCACAAGAGCGCCCATACCATTCTACTCAACAGAACATTTTAAAACTCTCTTAAAGATCATGTGGATCCCAGTTTACAAAACAGTAATTTGGTGAGTAACACCAATAACTAAAATAGCAAGGTGTTCTGGAAGATGTCAAAAGGGAAATGACTAGTTCTGGAGGGGAAAAAAATTTAGATCATAATGAATAGATACTGGAAAAACTTGGAAGAGTTTCGAATAGTTTTCTCCCACCCGTCCTTGTTGTAGGAAAAATATTATACTCAGCCTTTCAGCTATCTGAATGTAGAACAAGACCCCACTCGCTCAGGTCTCAAAGTCAACCCACCTCTAGAAGTAGATCCGCAAGAAAGGAGCTGGAGGTAGCTCGGTGCTATGCGTGGAAGGTGCCTTTCAGCTAATCTACATGAGCCTTTGAAGGTCTCTCCCTCATACAGGTCACTTCCTAGACCCTGGAAATATGATCATAAGTTTCCACAAAGCTTCTAAAAGTAAGATATTTCAGCCACAATTGAGATAGACACTGCCTTCCCTAAGGGATACATTTAGTTCGGGTTTTGTGGGCCTATTTATGTGTTCTGCGGTCACTTCATGTGTAGTTAAGCTATTGCCAGCTTCCCTGGTGCAAGAACATCTTTCAGGAAAGAACTGCCATCCTCTGGGCCGACTCCCCTGGCCTGGCCATGAGGCCTGGGGGCCAGCAGTTCAACTGGAACATAAACATGGCCCAGGGCTCCCAGCAACAGAAGTATGTGGGTGGGAGGAGAAACAAGGTTAGAAATGCACAGAGCCAGCAACTAGTCTGTGGAAAATTCCTTGAATCGTCATATGTATAAAATTATAAGCAGAAGATTCAGTTCTCGTCGACCCTATTCCGAATGGAAGTTCTTCCTTGTCAGTAACAGTCTTGATAATGAAGCTTATACAATTATAAACACCATACTCTCCCCTTTTTTTGATAAAATAAACTTTATCATTGGGAGGCCGAGGCGGGAGGATAGCTTGAGGTCAGGAGTTTGAGACCAGCCTGAGCAAAAGCGAGACCCCATCTCTACTAAAAAATAGAAAAAAAAATTAGCTGGGGGTGGTAGCGCATGCCTGTAGTCCCAGCTATTCAGGTGGCTGAGGCAAGAGGATCGCTTGAGCTCAAGAGTTTGAGGTTGCTGTGAGCTAGGCTGATGCCATGGCACTCTAGCCCGGAGTACAGAGCAAGACTCTGTCTCAAAAAAAAAAAAAAAGGCCAGGCGCGGTGGCTCTCGCTTGTAATCCTAGCACTCTGGGAGGCTGAGGTGGATGGATCGCTCAAGGTAAGGAGTTCGAGACCAGCCTGAACATAAGCGAGACCCCGTCTCTATTAAAAAATAGAAAGAAATGATCTGGACAACTAAAAATATATATAGAGAGAAAAAATTAGCCGGGCATGGTGGCGCATGTCTGTAGTCCCAGCTACTCGGGAGGCTAAGGCAGGAGGATTGCTTGAGCCCAGGAGTTTGAGGTTGCTGTCAGCTAGTCTGACTCCATGACACTCTAGCCTGGGCAACAGAGCCAGATTCTGTCTCAAAAAAAAAAAAAAAAGAACTTTATCAGAATCTCTGATTTGTGGGACATAACCTGTAAAATACTACAACACTGAGTACATCCATGTGGCAGTCGCGTGTTTATGCATACCAACATATCAGAGCTCATTTTAATATACCTGACACCTCTTGTTCTGATGAAGTCTGATGGTTCCAGGTGAAATAAATTTTGATCATTCTCATTAAAGGAAATTAAATTCATTAGAAATTATGCTAAATATAAAGTATTATCTTTCTGTTCTGTCTATAGACTCTGATAGGTGATCAAAGAGCATGCAGCCAAAAATATAGGGAAAAACATAGGGGCTGCTGTTTATTTAAAATAATAAGCCATTTTCCTGGATGTAGTGCAAATTAGGGTATTTTTCAGCTTTGTAAAATTTGCAGTTTGTGGTGGGTTTATCTTTCCATTCTATATAAATACCCACTTCTGTAACTAATTTGTATTCGCAATTCTGTAATCTGCCCCATTCTAAAGACCAGTTCTTTGGGAGAAGCATGGCTGCTGTCTGCATGGATCAGACTGACCTGACTCTGCCTGTTAACTGTCACCTTTTATCGTCTGGGTTATTCAGGCGGTTGTTTCCTGGGGCGGGTGGGGGCGTCCACACTGACAGTCCCAATCGGAAGAAACACACAGTCCTGGATTTCTCCCTCCACTCTGCCACCGGGGGAGGCTGTTCTAAGGTCTACAGCTTACTCAGACTGTTGAGGGCCAAGTAACCCGAAAAGGTCTTTCTGTTTCTAGAAGCACCTGCTTCCTTGGTTCATGATGATGTCACTCTGACTTGCTTCCAGTGTCACACCTTTGATGCTGATTCTCCCATCAGCTTCTTATGTGACACTTGTGATTACACCTGCATCACCTCCCCGTCTCAAGATCCTTTTGTCGTATAAGGGGACACACTCACGGGCTCTGGGCATTAGGAGGTGGACATTGCCGGGGACCATTATTGTGTCTACCACAACCGCCAACTTGCTGTGTGATCCTGAACAAGCCATCCACCTCTCTGAGCCTGCCTCATCTCGTATATCATGAAGAATTGAGCTAAATCATGTTTTTTAGTTCCAAAATTCTATGACTCTAAGACCCAGGGCTCACCAGCATACTTTGGTGAGATGGTAACTCAAGCCAGTGCCATGTCTACAGACAGGCGGGAATGTCCCTGTGGAAGCCAAATGGCGGGGAGCTGAGACCAGGACCTATAGCCTCTCACCGTGTTTCCCTGCCCAGATTAGCCTAGTATATTAAATTTTGTTCTGAAGAAACATGGAGCAACCTCTGAAATATTTTTAGAAAATTGCTTTCTGCTTTTTATCTCTATCTTGAGTGAAGCTGTTTCATGAAACAAAGGCAACTCTTTGCTGTTCTTCACGGACTTAGATTTGCAAATTCAGTCCTCAAAACGCTGTTTGTTTTCCCTTAGACGCTTTGCTTCACAGCACAGCACGGCCCGCTGTAACCCCCGCCTCCAGCCACACTCGGTGGAATTGCTCTTTCCCGGCCCTCGGCGACATTCGGCAGCTTAGCCCTTAGCCTTAGCTCAGCCCCCTGCGCAGCCCCGACCCCACACCAGCAAGGCGTCTGCCTCCCTGCTCTGGCAACGAGTGGGGAGGGGTCTGCTTGAGCGCACGCTTCCCCTCCCACCGTCCCCCTGCCTGGTCTCCACTCCTCGGTGGGAGGCCATGAGCGGGGAATGCAGAAAGATGGGTGAGAAGGATCTGGACAAGCCACCTCCCTTGCCTGGTGCCTCAGGGTCAACCCTGCTAGCTACTGATGTCCTCTGGGCAGGGGGACACCCAAGTGCTGCTGTCTCGAGGGGTGAGTCAGCCTTCCTCAGAGGCCTGCAGGACCCTGAATCGCCACACCTTGCCCTCACCCGGGGACATGGCAGATCTGCCCTACCCAGCCTCCCCCAACCCCACCCCAGCTCCAGCCTCTAGCAGATTCCTCACCCCACATGCCTGGCCCAGCCAGCGACTCCATGACCACGTGACCCAGGGAACCGCCACCATTTTAGCCACACAAAGGGCAGGGCTGTAGGCTGCTCCATGGCAGGCAGCCCTCTATTTACCATGCACGCCCTCATGGGTTCTTACCCCTCTGCCCAACAAGTGTGCCGCTTATGCGGACACCCAACGCTCATTCACTCAGCAGACATTTGTCAGTAAGCAAGGATGAGGCAGGCACAGCTGGAGGCTCTGGGAATATAGCAAAGACATAAACTCCTGCCCTCGTGGAACTAACACATAAGTAAATCGTATGTTAGAGGAGAGGGGAGAGGGGACCGAACAAAGCGAGGGGGGAAAAGTGCCAGCAGCTAGTCAGAGAAGTGATGTTTGAGCAAAGAGCTGAAGGAGGTGAGCAGGCCCTGTGGATACCTTGGGGAAGAAGGTGCCAGGAGGTAGGAGCTGGTGCAAAGGTCCTGAGGCAGGTGCTTGTGTCTGAAGAACAGGGTGGGTGCTGGGCAGAATGAACAGGGCAAGCAGTAGGAGGTGAGGTGGGAGAGGTGAGGGGGCAGGCAACAGGAAAGGACCTGCAAAGCGACCATAAGGTCTCTGGAATTTACTCTGTATGTGAGGGAAAGCACTGGAAGGAAGTGGGCAGGAGAGTGACACAATCTGGCTTTTAACAGGGTCCCTCTGTGGACAGCAGACATGGGGAAGCAAGTGCAGACCAGTGAGGCCAGCCAGGAGGCCGCTGGGTGACGCCGGCAAGGGCTGATGGGGGCTTGCACTGGTGTGGCAGCGTTGGGGCTGGTGAGAAATGGTCGGATTCTTGATCTATTTTCCAGCAGAGCCGACAGAATTTCCTGCCCTATTTGACATGAAGTGTGAGAGAATGAGAGAAGTCGCAATTTGTGGGCTGAGCACCAGAAAAGACGGAGTAGCCACTAATGGGACGGGAGGAGGCACAGACCGGGTGGGGAAAGGGAGATGGTGTTTGTTTGCACATGTTCAGTTTGCGATGCTTTCAGGCATTCAAGTGGAGACATCAGGGAGGCAGTGGATATATAGGTCTAGACTTCAGGGGAGAAGTCCAGACGAGACATGTAATGTGAAGAGCTATCGGCATCTAAATGATGTTGAAAGCCATGAGACATGGAACAGGAGAACAGGGAGCCCAGAAATAGACCCACACAAATAGAGTCAACTGATCTCTGACAAAGGAGCAAAGGCAATTGCGTGGAGAAAGAATAGTCTTTTCAACAAATAGCGCTGGAACGACTGGATGCCCACATGCAAAAAATGAAATTGACACAGAACTCCTCACATCTTTCACAACAAGCAACTCAAGATGAATTATGGACTGAAATGTAAACTACAAAACCGTAAGATTTGTAGAAGAAAATGTAGGATAAAATCTGTGTAGCCTCGGCTTTAGTGATGAGTTTTTAGAGGAAACACCAAAAGCATGATCCACAAAAGAAAAAATAGATAAGCTGAACTTTATTAAAACAAAGCCATGAGGATGCATACGATCACCAAGGGAAGGGGTGAAGGGAGAGAGGAGAGGAAGGCCGAGGAAGGATGCTCTAACATTCCCAGCATCTTCATAAACAACTCTGTTAAACTCCCATGGTTGTTAGATGGGATAGAGTTGGAGATGCAAATCTGGAAGTCAGAGCAGATAGCATCTAAAGTATGCATCATCCTATATGAGATGACCTAGCAGGTGTCCCAGGCAGAGGAGAGGAAAGGTAGAGACCAAGCCCTGGAAATCTCCACCATTCCGTGGTTGTAAGATGGGCAGCAGCCGCTTTCGCAGAATGGGTAGGAGGAGGAGTGAGCAAGGAACAGCCAGGGGACAGAGCTGTCCCAGAGGCCAGGGGAGGAAAGTGCTTCAGGGAGAGAGTGATCAATGCACCAAATGCAACTGACAATCCAAGGGAGGCTGAGCCTTAACTAATGCATTGGCTACACGAGGTCACTGGCAACAATGCCACGGGCTGCCTTGGTGAGGTGGCAGATGAGAAGCCGTGTCTAGAGGAAATTAAAGGAGAAGTGGTAGGGACAGCCACCTTAGACAATTCCATGACGGAATTTTCAGAAAAGAGAATTAGAGAAAAAGGGCAGTATTTGAAGGGGAAGCCATGTCAAACAAAGGGTTTTTGTAAATGGAAGAAGTAGCAGCAAGCTTGCATCTGATGCAAACGGTCCAGGGGAGAAGGGAAACTTACAATGCGGAAGGGAAAGGCGAGGGCTGTAGGAGCCGTGGGTCCCGCAGACAGAGGAGAGGGAGCGGCCCACATTCAGCCCTCTGATACGACAGGAAATAAGGCCAGATTCAAATGCCTCTGGGAAATTATGAGGAGTCTACACATTGGACCAACTTCCTCGTGACGTCTGCTTTGTAACAGCAGCCCGTATTCTGAGGAGCACCCAAGGGTACAAGTTAAATCAATGACATGGAATTTCAGAGGAAAAGAAAATGGTAAGCAAACAAAAAATCTTACCCTACTTACCCTATTTTCTCAAGGGCAGTTCTACAATTATCTAGCAATGTAAAAGTTTGGACCTACAATCAGTCAATGAGCCGGAACTGATCTTTCACAGATTGTGCATTGAAAGATGATAAGCAATAGGTAATTGTATCTTTTAATACATTAAATTTGTTAAGCTACTGGATTTTTTTATTTTATGAGCTTGAACATCAGCTTATGCCAAAATAGTTAACATGTCTGTGTTTTGCTTCATTCCAGGTGCAGGGCAGAAGCTGTGTTTGCAAAACATCTCCTGTTTCATGAGCTTATAAAGCTGTTCACAGACGGTAGAGTAGTGGCTGCCTAGGCCTGGGGTAAGAATGGGGTGTGAATGCAAACCGACAAGGGGTTTCTTTGGGGGATGAGGGGAATGTTCTAAAATTAGACTGTATAGTGTATTTACAACTCTTTAAATATTCCAAAAAAACAGCGCATTGTACACTTAAAACAGGTAAATGTTACGGTATGTAAATTATATTTCAAAACTTTAAAAAAAAAAAATCACTTGGTAGGGCGCGGTGCCGCACACCTGTAATCCCAGCACTCTGGGAGGCTGAGCTGGGAGGATCGCTTGAGCTCAGGACTTTGAGACCAGCCTGAGCAAGAGCGAGACCCCGTTTCCACTAAAAATAGAAAAATTAGCCAGGCATCATGGTGCGCACCTGTAGTCCCAGCTACTCCAGAGGCTGAGACAGGAGGATCACTTGAGCCCAGGAGTTTGAGGTTGCAGTGAGCTATGATGATGCTAGTGTAGTCTACCTGGGGTGACAGAGTGAGACTCTGTTTTGAAAAAATAATAATAATAATTGCTTGAGGGGCAGGAATACAAGACCAGCCTGGACAACATAGCAGACCCCATCTCTAAAAATAATGAGAAAAATTTGCATGGTGGTACACATCTATAGTCCCAGCTACTCAGAAGGCTGAGGCAGGAGGATAGCTTGAGCCTAGGAGTTTGAGGCTACAGTGAGCTATGATCATGCCACTGCACTCCAGCCAGTTCGGAGAGACATGGGTCCTCTGGGAGCATGCTGCTACCCCCCAGTTCCAGGACGTCTTGCTCACTTCTCAGAAGCCAGAGCTTGCCTTCAGCACTACTGGATCTGGGAACTCCAAAGCCACCTGCAGAAGTCAGGGCTCTGTCCAGTGGCAGGTAAGAGATCCAAAAATACAAGAAGGTCCAGCACCCAGTATGTTTGTGTGGTGATTTAATCCATAAAGACTTGACCAGAAATCTACAAAGACTTTCATCAGCCAGTGGGGAGCGCTGTGTCTGGTGTTCCCTGGTAAGCAGCAGTAGTCTTCAGGGATGAACAGATGGAGATCACAAGGTGGCACCAACGCTTGCTCATCCAACCAAATTTTCGATGCTCATCCTATTCCATTGATACAGAGATTCCCATTTTCTCCCTTACGTCTAGTTCAGTGTTTGTATAGGTTTGCTCCTGTCTTGAGGACACTGCATTTCTCTCCCAATCCTCTGCCCTGATGGTGTCCCCTACATCTGTGGTCCCCAACCCCTGGGCCAGAAACCAGTACCAGTACTGGTCAGTGGCCTGTTAGGAACTGGGTCTCACAGCAGCAGGGTGGGGGGTGGGGTGAGCGAAGCTTCATCTGTATTTACAGCCGCTCCCCATCACCTGAATCACTGTATAAGCTCCGCCTTCCTGTCAAATCAGCAGCAGCATTAGATTCTCATAGGAGCACGAACCCTACTGTAAACTGCGCATGCCAGGGATCTAGGTTGAGTGCTCCTGATGAGAATGTAATGCCTGATGATCCGAGGTGGAGCTGAGGCAGTGATGCTAGTGCTGGGCAGCAGCTGCAAATACAGATTATCATTAGCAGACAGGTTTGATTGCACAACAGATATAATGTGCTTGAATCATCCTGAAACCATCCCCCTACCCTGGTCCGTGGAAAAATTGTCTTCCACGAAATAGGTCCCTGGTGCCAAAAAGGTTGGGGACCACTGAACTCCATGATGACAATCCGCCCCTTGGAGTACAGGGACATGTACGTGACATGCAGCTGAGCACGGTCCCCTCTGGAAGGCTACTCTGAATGGGCACGGGCTCTCCCTCAACATGGTGATGTCTCTGAACTACCAAAGGGAAGAAGTGAGTGACCCCTTGGCCGGAACTTTTGCTAGTCACCCCAGCCCCTCAAATCTCACAACAGTGGCTGCGCTTAACAGAACTGAGGCTTAGCAATGGCCTGAATCTATCGGACTATTTGGCCAGTAGATGACACTTCTCTAGGTTCCTAGGTGGCTTTGGTCTCCCTCTGGTTGAAGGCTGTAGGTTTCCTGTCCTGTCCCCATCCCTCATTCTGCCGCTGCCTGTCTTTGACTGTTCTCGAGCTATTTACATCCTCATTCTTCACTTACCTGTTGCCATGCCCTGATCACCGGCACCTCAGACCATTGTCATCAATACACATCCTTCTTTCCTGTTGATCTGAGCAGTAGGGGGCAGAGGCACAAATCCTGGCTCCTTCTCTCATTCACTGGGCACCTTGGCCAGTCACCCTGGGCACCTCCCTACCATTCGGTTTCTTCATCTGCTGTGAGAATTAGGTGGCTAATGCAGAGTAAAGAGTTTGTTAGCACAGTCACCTGACATGCAGTAAGTGCGCAGCCATCGCTAGCTCGTCCTGTGGTCAGGGAACTTCACCATCCTATTGCAATGCCTTTGGGGGATCTTCAGGTTTGGGCCACTTTCCAGCTGCGTTCAGTAGGGTTTGTGACTCAGGGATTGTCATTTTACTGTCAGGGACCTTTTTCTCCTTTCTTTTTGTGCTGCTGCCGAGGTTTGCGATTGCTGGGCTGTCCACTCTGGATAACAAACTTGCTCTCTGCTAGCTATGTGCACTTCTTCCACGGTAAGCTGATTTCCTTGATACCAGAGCAGCCTGAGCTCCTGCTGGCGGCCACTGCAGCTTTCCTCTGCAGCTCTCCTCGCCCTGCGCTGTCCCCATCCCTCCTTGGCTCTCTGTCCCCCGACAGAGCACAGAGAGGAGCTGCATTACCAAGCATTCACATTTGTCAGTGCAAAGCCCGTGTCCTCTGTAGGGAGTCATTTCCTTTCCCAGCCCTAATTCTTTGCTCTTTTAAACCAGAGCTATTATTACTTCTAATTTGCATTGAATGGTCCCTTAGCAGCCATTGCTGAACTGGATACTAACTTGCGTCTAATACTGCTAGTTTACCAGAATCTTAGCTCTTCCAGAGTACAACCTAAAATGTGACAAACAGAAATGTAAACAGCCTTCACCATATCCTCAGATGTAAATATCCTCCTTTACGGAACAGCTGCACGACAGCCAAGTTGACTACAAAGCTCATTTTAGATTAATCCTATTTTCCCCTTGCCATCAACAAAAACAATCTCATAGATTTACTCGCCTTGAAACATTTTTGGACCCAAAACAGTGCCACTGCTCTGTTTGGGGAAAGCTTTTAAATACTATTCAATATCTAAATAAGTAGATAATTCCATAAAACTCTTTAAAAACACACGTATTTAGACTCCACCTTTTCTAGAAAGAACATAAACAGTGGATAGCTGGTAAACTAGCTTCCTGGGAGAGGTGGGGAGGATCTATTTTGCAGTATTTGCCTGTATCCATGGTATAAATACTCCCGCTATGGCTGATTTCAAGTTATCCACTGTTTAAGAAGGGGCTCGCAAAGTTCCTGAATGTTTAGTAAGTGCAAAGGCGCTAGCACACCACTGGGAGCCAATCTGGAAAGATACATGAAATGCATCAAGATAACATAAACAGCAAGTGGGTGAGAAAGAAGGAATGAAACAAGGACACAGGTATAAAGTGCAGCCAGGACTTAGAGAATATAAAAAGGCACACTATAAAGCCCCATACACGTGTTTAACACTTGCATTTGGCTTTAAGAAGCCTCCAACTCTGAAAGGAGACACTTACCTGGTTCACAGTGTTCTTAAGATAAAAATAAGTCGCATGCTGAGAAGTGCCAGTTTCCTGTTCTTCAAGTAGGTCACATTTCTCCTCTTGAGGGTCCCGGTAAAGCAAAGACTGTGTCACAGAGTGAACGTCCTCATCAACATCAGCTGGATGGTCTGACCTTGAGGCTGCGGCTGCGATCGTGTGAAAACAATGCTACAGGACACCCACCCAGTCAGGGTCCCAAGGCCAGCGGGCCCATTTTCCAGCCTAATCTCTGGCAAGCAGGGCTGTGGATATGCGCCCCTGCCTTGGAGTCATCTGCCAAGCTTTTGCTAAAGACCAGATTGTGGTAGGTTTAAATTGCTCTCCCAGCCAGATCTCCCCACCTGAAACCAGTTATCGGCCATAAAACTCAACTCATGTCTTGTAACTGACAATCAGGGCACAGGAGAGAATGCCATTCCTTTGGAAAACAGAGCTCCTTTCGAGGCCTTGGCTCCTCTACTTGGAAGTGAGTAATTCCTGATGCAACATTCAAAGTGCAAAAGGAAGTGCAAATACTGAACATCTAGGTTCTGATCTACATTGGCACAATGGTTTTACAGGACCAGAGGAAGAGGAGGAGAAGGATGATTGTGCAGTGAACTGAGCATTTCCTCAATTTTATCGGCCTCTTTCCCAAAGGTCCATAAAAGAGAAAAGGTCACCTCCTTATTCCCGGGCATTTGGAATTTGGTAAAAAGCTTTCAGTTAAAAAAAAAAAAATTATTGAAGTATAACATACATGCAGAAAAGTTCACAAGTCATAATGAAAAGAGAACCAGGACACCAGCTCTATATCCAGAAGCAGAATATTACCTTTTCCCAGCTGAGCCCTCCTGTTCCCTTCCAGGCACTATTTCATAGCCACTGATACCGTTGATTTGTTTTCACTGTTTTTTGTTTGATTGTTTGTTTGTTTTTTGAGACAGAGTCTTGTTCTGTCACCTGGACTAGAGTGCCCTGGAGTCAG
>CAUYSK010001180.1:0-12574 GCA_963575035.1 Avahi laniger
TCCTCTCATCACCCCTCCTCCCTATGTGATTTCCAATGACTTTTACTTCCCTCTGTGCACTTGAGTGCCCATCAGTCAGTTTCAATTTATTAAAGAGAATTCTTATTTGTTAACTTCCCTTTGGAAACTATTCAACAGTCGGAGTTGACCTTGAGTAAAAAAGGAAGATTTCATTTCAACAGTGATCAAGGCTGATTTAAGGGATGAAAGAAGAGGTCAAGAGAATAAGGCAAAAATCCATAAAGTATGCTAAATTGATTTATTGGAAATGGAAGAAAATGGATAAAATTTTATTTACTATGGCTTCTCTTGGAGAGAAGATTCTACGCAGTTACAAGAATTACTTTGGCCTGCCTCTTGGATCCAGGAATACCAGCAATAAATGGGGGAGGAAGTGTAATCCTGCTAATTCAAACCTGTTCTGTATGTGGAGTACTTGAATAAGGGTTCAACCTCCAAATATCCTTCCCCACTTTTATTAATTCACCTTCACATTAAAACACACACACACAGACACACACACACACACACACACACACAATTGTGTCAAAGAAATCTTTAATGACCATCTATTAGAAAATGTTCAACATTTTTAGTCTCTCCCACCTATAACCCTATGCAACCTAGAGGATCTAGTCTATAGTTAAAACCAACTTTCTAAAAAATATTCCTTCCCTGCCTATTTTCATTATTAGTGAAATGCCAAGTAACCTGAAATCTGCTCAAAATATGTCTTCTGAATGTGATCATGCTCACAAATTTGTCCAATGCCTCAGAAATGTAATGCATAGCCCGTTTTCAAGATGAGGCTGAAAGACTTTGTAAAAGCCATTCATAATGTCCACAGTCTTCTGACTCCTTGTTGTATAGCATTACTATTATTTGAGCCTGATTAATTTTAAAAGTTCAGAAGCAACAGTCCTGTTCAAAGCCACTCATTCTTCTCAATTTCACTTCTGTCTGATTGACACCAAACAAAAAGCATCTTTCTAGAATTAGCGTGCTGTCAGTTTTCTTTTCCAGTAAAAGAAACTTTGATGTAAAAATCTTCTCTGGAATCATAATTTCCCCATATGCATTGTATTCTGTTTATTTATTTTTAGATATCTTAAAACTTCTGGTTTTAGCTTTATATTTAGGAGAAAACAGTAACTTTTTAATTATTTTTTGTTTGTTAGGTTTTCAGGCTGAAAGCACTTATTCTTTATAAACAAATAGAAAAAAATATGTAGCCATTGTGATTCTCTTTTGATGATTTATCCTAATCTATGTAGAAGATTGGTTTTATCTTTAGCTTTCCTCCATTAGTCATGCTAATGCATTAAATTCCTTTTTGTCAACTGTAGGATTCAAAGCAATTCAAATAAGATTAGTTCATTGTGGTTAATACAAAAAACAGTATCTCCTAAAAAGTGTCAAAACTATTATCAAATACTCCCAAAAACCACATGCATTTTTACTGACCTTTATTCATTTTGATACTTTCTCTTTTGCCTCGCTCTACTCACTAGCAATGCAGTGCAAGCACCTCAGCCTGACATATAAAAAGGCCTTTTATTATTGATATTTTAGTACAGTATCCTTAATTTATTTATCTGCAGCCTTTTCTATTAAATACAATACAGATTCTTACCATGTGAATCTCTCTAATGCACAGACATTTTCCTTGTTTTAAAAAAAGAATGCATTTTATAACCTGGATGGCTGGCCATTACCAAATGCTCAACCGAACATTTAAGGTTCAAGCTAATCTGGAATCAACATACACGTTTGGGATTCTCTTTTCCTACTTCCCTTAATGTAGACAAAATGTTAGCAAAAAGCAGCATATTGACTCTTTCATTTCAGTACAATTAAATAAATATTTATAGAATATTTATTTTTGTTTATACACTATTCTGGCAAGACATTCTCTCCCTGCTCTGAAACTGCCAATGCCAGTATCCCTCCTCTCTCATTTGTATTTAGCAAAACTATATTTGTGTGTATTCATTTACATACAATTTATTTCATTTAGATTTAAGGTGGTCACTTTATAATTGTTTGTTCATTCATTAAGTTACCAAACACATCCTGTGAACATAAATGAGAGTAAGGCAAAATTTGGATTTTAAAGAATTCGCAATCTAAGGAGGTTGACAGAAACATAAACTACTGAAAAAAATACTTTTATATTTTTGTGCTTATCTGCAGAATGAGCTCAACCTCACTCTGGTGAGTAACCCACACAAGCCAGACATGAATCACCAAGAGGAAAACTGCACACAGTCTGGCTCCCAGGATCAGTAGTCATCCCTTGGTCAGCCTCTTCTGTGTAGTCATGAAGTGGAAAATTGGAAAATTCCACTGTCGGTTTTTCTCCCTGGAGATCCTTCCCTGGGCCTCCTCCCCCCCTGCAACTTTCTGCCCCCACCCACCACAGCTGCTGCCCTCAGCCCCCAGAAATCACCTGTAGCAGTTAGTGCACCAGGCTGTAAAGTAGCTTAGGACTCTGCCTCACTAAAGTTAACCCTGTTGTAACCGTGCCCTTCCTCCTTAAGCAGAGTGTATAAAAGACTGCAATGCTCTTCGTCTGGTGTTCAGAATTTGGGGAGAACATATTCCCCTCTGGGCCAAATTGCCGGCCAGCATGAAGTATAAAACCTGTTTTGCCAAATCTCTGAGTGTGTCTCTTGGTCTATTTCCTGTCAGCCCTGCTATAACAGTCATAGACTTGAAACAAGTCCTGAGATGCTACGTCAACTCTCTGTTGGGACTCCATTCTCCTTCTCCTCCTTTATCGCTAGTTTAAGGACAATCTCCATGTGGGACTTCACTTTTAATGCTGATGAAAGTTGCCTTTCATGCCTGATTCAAACCACTCATAGAGACACAGACCCAATGAATAATACTTGAATTATCAAAAATCTATTCATAACCTCAATACTGTGACTATACCAAATGTTTCTAACACTACATTGTATCAAATTTTATCAGCTTGTTAATGTCATTAGTAAAGCTCATTTACCACATACAAGGAACTAGATTAGGCACTTATTCCATTGTATTATATAATCAGCAAAACTTGACTTTTTAGAAAAGTGTGGATAACTGTGAAAAATTAAATTTCCTCTTTCACATATGCCAATTGAATTGTCATTTTTATTTTTTATATGTAATTTAAATAGAGAAACTAGGCTTGGGTCAATGAGCATTTTTTCAATATCTGTTGCATCCAGATCCCTAGCTAATAGAAGAAAACTGAAAAAACAATTCAAAGAAGAATTCATGCTATAGCCTCAAGCAAAAATAAAATAAATAAGAGGAACGTTTTTCTTATTTTGCTTCTAGGAAAAAAAAAAGGTTCTCCTTTCTGTGTCTGAGAAGTAGAAGAGCTAAGGATATAAATGTTTGACAACCTGAAATAAATATGTCAGGAAAAAAATCTAACTCCTACCTTAAAGCGAAAAAGCAGTTAAAAGGGATACGAACTAGTGTGAAT
The DNA here is from genome assembly GCA_963575035.1 of Avahi laniger. NCBI lineage: Eukaryota > Metazoa > Chordata > Mammalia > Primates > Indriidae > Avahi > Avahi laniger. The sequence continues at coordinate 3,482 of CAUYSK010001180.1, forward strand.
CCTCACTCTAGAAAAACCCAGATTTATTACAGAAGACTTCAAAATTTGGACAGCTTTGATCTTCAAATCATTTTGGTTACCTCCTAGTATACTTGCAAGATCCTAGTTTAGCAAGTCTTAAAGAACATTGAGGCAAAATGCCTTGCAATTTCTTAGAAGATTTTGCATTTAACCATGTGGTCTTTGGGGCCTTGACTAGAAGTGGGTTTAATATAAAGCAACATGATACGATACGTGAAGCGCTTATTTTAGCTAGATTAATAACCGAAGTCAACATATTAATATTAATTTCTAAATTTCTCTATGCTAGCTTACTGGTTAAAATAATTCATATTCAAATATGTATTTATTCTATTCATTAGTGCATCTATTATATTATTAGGAAGCACCAAGAGTGTCAGGCACTGAGGCTATATAGATATAGTCTTTGTACAGGGATCCTATGGTCTGATGAGGGATAGATATACACACACATAATTATAATACAGTGTGATAAATGTAATGATACAAAAATGAACTAGGTGTAGTAGCAGCACAAGCTCAGTTTGGCTTGGTGCAGTTAGAGAAGACTAGCCAGGGAGAAAAGGAAACAACAACAAGCAACAGAAAAAGCTATGAAAGTCTGCGACGATATCACTTCCAGAGAACTGTGTGAAAATAGGGGTCATTTGTGGCTTGTCTCTGTGGTACCTCTGTGCTTGCTTCCAGGAATCCTTGAGCCATGGTACTGACCTTTGGCCAAAAAAGAAAGAAACTGTACTACCTAATGATTGAAATGTGCTGTTTAAAATCTGAAATTCCTCAAGGCACTCTGCATTAGGTCGTCTGCATTATTTCTTGAAAATGTAAAAATTAGCCTCTGCTTCCAGCCAAGCTGGAATAACAGGGACTGGAACTGAAAATCTGATAAAATATATAAAACAATAGCTCTCAATACATTGGACATAAGGAAATAAAGGGCAGTGATCCTTGAGAAACAGGAAACAAATGAGGTGGCACCGCGAGGAGGAACCCAAGAGAAACCCTGAGTTGGTCTCCCTGAGTTGAAGAGACAGAGCTAGGACTCCAGGAAAGCCAAGATGGCTGCTGTTCACAGAGCAGTGGACAGAAAAGGCAAGAGCTGCACAGAGAGCAAACTACGGACATCTTCAGAAGGACCCCTGTGAGTATTGAGTTGAGTGCTGATCAATACTTGCTTATAAGGAAACTACCTCAGTTTTAAGAAGAACCGTCCAAAAGAGGGATCAGCGCCTAGAAATCTCACAGAATCAGGAGTAGTGCAAGATCCCCACTGCCACAGTGGGAAACTTAATAGTTTACTGGATATTAGTTATAGCATTAAAAAAGATCTTGCCTCAGTAGGGAAATATATCAGTAAACTAAATGCTGCTCTGGTGCCACCTAACAAATCTTAAAGCAAGACTCAAAAGATAAACCTGTTGTCTGACATTGAATCAAAAATCATTAGGCAAGTAAAATATGGAAGATGTGACCCTTAATGAAGAGAAAAATGAATCAATTGAAACCGAACCAAAAATGATACAGACTATAGAATGAGTTAACAAGGATATTAAAAGTTATTATAATGATATTTCTTATGTTCGAGAAGCTAGAAGAAATTTGCAAACAAAAACACAGGAGATATTTTTAAAAATCCAAATCAAACTTCTAGAGATGAAAGAATACAATGTCTGAGATTAAAAATACGCTATACAGGATTAAAGGCAGATTAGGCATGACAGAAGAAAAGATTACTGAACTTGAACACAGATCAATAGAAATCATCCAAAATTTTCATATATTATAAAAAAGATTGATCAATAATTTGTGCCTGGTTTAACCAATTATGCAGTCTGGTTTTAGCTGCATGATCGGTGGCTTGTAAAAGGCCTTTTGGTAAATTTGGCTCCTCTGAGACCAAGGTATCTTGCCCTGTCTTGGTGGTTCACAATCTGAAGAGGAAGCACGTCTTGTACAAAAAGAGCCCTGTGATGGTTCCTCAAAAAATTAAAAATAGAATTACTATATGATTCAGCAATCCCACTTCTGGGCATATACCCACAAGAACTGAAAGCAGGGTCTCAAAAAGATATTTGAATACTAATCTTCATTGCAGCATTATTCACAATAGCTAAAATGTAGAAGCAAGCCATGTCCACTGATGGAGGAATGGATAAGTAAAATGTAATATAAACATATGATGGAGTATTATCCAGCCTTAAAAAGCAAGGAAATTCTGACATATGCTACAACATGGATGACCCTTGAGCACATTATGTCAAATGAAATAAGTCAGCTATAAAAAGAGAAATACTGTATGATTCCTCTTATAGTAGAGTAGTAAAAATCATAGAAACAGAAAGTAGACTGATGCTTGACAGGGGCTAGAGAAAGTGGAGAATAGGGACTTATTGTTTAATGGGTACAGAGTTCCAGTTTTGTAAGATGAAAAGAATTATGGAGATGAATGGCCATGATGGTTGCACAACATTATAAATGTATTTAATACCACTGAGCTGTACACGTAAAAATAGTTCAGTTGATAACATCTTACGTTATGTGTATTTTACCACAATAAAAATAATTATACGAAACAAAAATTTATACAGTTATCACCTCTTGCACGTCCAATAGTTTAGTAGTGGCACAAAGAAGTAATAGGAAAATTGCAAGACATGGTAATTGCCTTTAAAACTTTTTAAAAATAAATTTAAAAAAAAATTTAAAAAGAGACCTGTGAGCTGTGTCTGGTCTCCCCTCTGATGTTTCTCTGTACTGTCTTTCTGCTGCTAGGTCACATCCTTTATCTTTATTAAAGCTTTGCATGATTATACTCTGTGAAGTTTTGTGTTCAATTATATGACACTATGCAATAGCAGGAAACTGCATAGGTTTTTGAGTAAAAAGTAAATTGTGGTCAATATGAGATAATAATTTAAGGTGAAGTAAAGAAGACAGAAAGAGATAGGATTTCTATGTTTCTTTTGCTTTGCCTTTTGCAAGGGCATAGAATGAAATATGAAGCAATGTAGTGAGGTGGATAAGAATATGGCCCCTAGGGTCAGACTTCCTCTGTCCACTTCCTAGTTATACGATCGCTGTATGATTTTGAGCAAGTTGCTTGACATTTCTGAACCTTAATTTCTTTATCATCATCTGGCAAATCTGTCAGACAACAAATACCATGTGGATTTGTAATGTGTAATTTGATTTTATGTGATATAATTTCTATTTACAAGCTCATTGAGGTCTGAGAAAATATCCTTATTTTATTAATTTTACTGATAAATAATATCATCTTTCAGATTTGGATATTTACTCCAAAAAATGAGAACACAATAGCAATAAAACTGTATGTCACAGTGACTAAAGTATTTTTTATCTATAAATCCTTGACTCTCGTATAGTTATTCTTTCATATAGTCACAAATAAACCTCAATTTTTTAAAAAACATTTTTGTCAACAGACCTACACAGAATTGATAGATGTCTCAATAAATTGAATACTTATTTTTTTTACCTCAAATATAAAAGAAAATGTATTCAGAATAGAGTTTACAAAGGATATGCCGGAACAAATAAAAAAAGAAAATTGAACAATTCACTGAAAAGAACAATTTCATACAGGGTGAAATAAATCTCTTCTTTTAAATCACTAAATAGATGTAAAATCATCTAATATATCTTGGATGACTACAGGAAAGAGAAGAGACAGATTAATTCATATCACTATATTAGCCCAAGGTTTTTGAATATTAATAAGTCATTGCTACCTGCTTCAGTGCTCAAGTGCTTACTTATGCACATCAGATTGTTAATAAACTCACAGTAAATTTAACACTATCTTTTAATTTCAACTGTAAAGAGGTCAATAGACTCTGCATTTTAAAATATTCTATCTTCAAAGCATACTTTGAAAGTGCAAAATGCTAATTATAACTAATAAAAACATAATTTACTTTAAAACTTATTTGGAGGAAATGATGAAATGAGTTATTTTTGTCAAGAACTATGACTCTAATAAATTTTTCTGCTACTATTTGATTGATATTGACAGAAGACATAAAACTCCTGGGTCAGAGAGAAAGGACTTTATTACTTATGTTACAACAGCAGTATGAATCCCTTCTAGAACACCTGTGAAATGGTCATTTGGTTCTGTTTGAACAGGTCCAATGCCAGAGAAAGCACTATTATAATTTCTTAAAGAACACCAGACATCTGTGCTCATTCAGACACCTGTGCTCATTTTTCTGTAGGACAAAAATGGAAATATTGAGTAAAGAAACATACATATTTTATACATAATTACTAATAAATTGCACTTGTACATGCACACAAAAACATGTACTGAACTAATTTATACAAAAATCCATGTATAGCAGTCATAAGGAGACAGACTAAAACTCAAACTCAGGAAGGATATTCCACTAGTTAAACAGATTCCACAACAGGTCAGTTTACTTTGATTTGGGTAAGTGTTTAATAAGGAGATTGGAGGGCTTTTGTTTTTAGCTCTGACAAACAAAAAGCTTAGTAGTCATCACTTCCATCTTTACAAAAGAAAACAGCTAACCCAACTGACAAAAACTTTTCTTAGACTCATGAGAGAAATAAGGTCATAGGGCAAATCACCACCCCAAATTCTGGAGAGAGAGAGACAGATAAGAGAATTACAACCAAAATCAGCTTACATGGAGCAGAAGCCTCCAGAGTAATGAACTGGTAGAACACTTGTTTGGTAACTTTGATTAATTGCTGGAAGCTGAATGTAAAGTAGTATGAAAGTGAGAAACTCCTGGGATCCATTCTTTGGAAAACCAACACTCTTTCATGGGTTTTACCTCCAGACACCTGACCAGATTCTCAAGGTGAAGATCCAAGAAAAGTCCACTCATATTTTGAGCAAATAAGAAAAAATTAACCATTTTGAAATATGCCTTAACAAAAATTAACTAAAAATGGATCATAGACCTAAATATAAAATGCAACTTTAAGCGTGATATTAAACAGCTTGCACCTAAGAGTTCTCTGAAAATCAACCTCATGGTGCATGCCGCACCCTGGGAATTTCAATATACAAGTCTCCAGTGGCAACTCAATTGGTCCTGAATTGGTCCAAATACCATATATTTTCCAGGAACGGCTCTAAGAGCTCCAGCTACACTCTAGGAGCACTCTTGGCTGCTATTCTAAAGTATCCTCCCCACTTGTCTGAGTCTCTGTAGAAACTTGCCAAAGGACTCTGCTGTCCACCACAAACACAGGCAGCCTCATTGCATCGTTCTCCCAAGATGGCCTGTAACCCGCTGCAGTCCTCCACTCGGGATGTCCTCTAATAAATCATGGTTTCCCAATTAGTAAAAAGATCTTCCTTTGCGTCTTGGAAGGGAAACAGAATTGCAAGTAAGATGACTGATTACTTCAGGCAAAAGTGACTTTTCTCTTCTTTTTGCCTTGAAAGCTTCACAAACTTTGAAGTAAATGACATTGTTAATTCTCACAGGCATCTCCCTGGCAAACCAGGCACATCGCACATGCTTTTCACAATCTGTGGCTGACTGGGAAAGCAGGATGGTGCTCGGTAGTAGGAGGATTGGGCAGCCCACGGTCATCATTCATGACAGTCGAGCACTTCTCATCATTTCTCCTCCTTTGCTGACCTAGATAAAGTCTCTTTGAAACATTGGTGCATATTTGATGCATATTCTTTATGGTATGCACATCATTGCATTGTCCCATGGAGGAATATGATCACTGAATAGCCTCTCTAGGCCATATAATTCAGCGATGTAACATCAATGCTCATAATTCTTTTATCAATATAGTTTAGCTTCTTATTTGAGATTTTTCTTACCTTATCAGATAAAGGGGTCACCAACAGCATTCAAGGTGAGAGAAAAACACAGCTTCATATCTCACTCTAGTGCCACTGACACTGCTCTGGGACTTACCCTGTATCGCTCTTTGTGACTTGTCACAATTCTAAACCCATTATGTTCTTGTCCCTAATAGCTTCCAGTCCCTCAGACTATGTATGGTCACTGCAACCTCCAGAGAATGGGGCAATCAGAGCCTGCTCTCAAGTAGGGGCATGAATAACCCAACTTCCCATTCAGTCTCTCCTGTTCTTTGGCCCTCAAATCTTTAGAGTTTCTAAATCCTGTTGTTGCCTTCTGAGCAAGTGTTTTCCAAATTCAATTGTTGATTTGTTTAGGAATTCTCTTTACAATTCAGGCTTTATACCATTATAAGAAAAACCTCTTAAAATGTTATATTCAGCATTTTTTACCCTGCACATTTTCTACCCTATGCAAAAAAACCTTCATTGACTCTAGAGGACTAGAATCAATGCTTAGTCTGGTATTCATGGCTTTCTGCTCTAACATTATTGGCTTATTACCCACAGATCTTTATATGAATCCTCTAATCTAACCAACTGATTAATCATCAAAAATACCATGAACTTCAGAAATCATCCAGACTTCCCTGAGTTCTCAAGTCCCAAGTTATCCTCTCTCCTAATTACTGTCACTGAATTATTATCTGCATGAATCACAAAGCTGATAAATACATAAGCCTTCTGATTGTCTAAGTTTTACAAAAGACAAGACTTCAAACAACAATAGAATTTGCACATGGCATCTCCAAGAGAAATCACTATAAACAGAGATTAGGTCTCAGAATGACTTTTAAAAACTCCAAATGTCATATCAATTCTCTGGTATATCACCTTATATTAGTAAATTTTTTCAAGGCAATGATGAATGAAAAGACCCCAAATCATATCTTTAGGATCCTGATTATATAAACTCTATTATTAGGCTTAAATCAAATGTCATCTAGTCTCTGTGCCTTTCTTCACATAGCAAAAATTATGTGCTCTCTCATCCTCGTCCTGAATGCATTTTCTTTATACATCAGTTTCAGTTTATATCCCTCAGTTTCCTTGTCATGTGCTTGTGACAATCTGTGTACTCTGCACGTCAGTAACATCTATTTTTTTAGCCTCTTTTTCATTCTTTGGAAAGATGATTATCTTAGGGTAAAAAGTACTGCTTTTTGCAGCATTCTCCGACTCCCAATAAAGGAAAAGAGTCTAGCTCTGCCATAGGTGGGTTCATGGGTAAAATATGCCTAGGGTTTTGAAGTAAAAGACGTGAATATATTTTAAATGGAAGGAGAAGCTAATGAGGAAACACACTTCATTATTAACGCAAAGCTTTGGTAAGGAAGGCATTCCACCAAAGTATGCATAAAGGTTCCTTTGGCTTCTGCAATACATACATGAGACTCCCTTTCTCCCAGACAATATTAGAGTCAAGAAGCAGGGCAGAGATAGGACGGGCACAACTGCATGAAGACTCCTGGGGCCAATCAGAGAACTACCAGATGTCATTTATTCACATGAAATTGTGTACTTTTATTCTGTTTTGTTTTTTCTGAAAATTAAGAAAAATGACTCTCTAGATAATCCTTCCTACCATTGGGAATTAAGTCTGAGGATTAATTTCACATGAACCTAAATGTATTTAGTATCTCATTTTAAATGCAATGAACCTTTATTGATGGTTATCTGAGGAATCTTCCTTGAGTCTCCAACCCCTTCCTCCACTTACCTAGCATTGGATATTAGCCCACTGGGTTTACAACACTCCTTATACATATTTCTTTCTTAGCTCTTATCACAACATGTTTTAATTATTAATATTTGTACTACTTGTGTTTCCCACACTAGATCATGAACTCTTGGAGACCAGAGATCTTGTTTTATTTATTCCTTTATGTATCCTCAGCATCCAACCTAGTACGGGGCTCATTAAAAGAAAAAAATTTACTTGACCTAAAAAAAGTAAATTTTTGCCGAAGTGTCATGGTTTTCAATATTTTATTAAAGAAATAAAATAACAGTTGCTGGCAAGGATATATAGAAAGGAGAGTGCTCAAACACTGTTGGTGGGAATGTAAATTAGTATAGCAACTATGAAAAGCAGTATGGAGGTTCCTCAAAAAACTAAAAACAAAACTACCATATGATCCAGCAAACCTACTGCTGGGTAGTATCCAAAAGAAAAGAAATTGAAGAGTTACCTGCACTCTCGTGTTTATTGCAGCACCACACACGATAACCAAAATATGGAATCAACCTAAGTGTCCATCAGAATGGATAAAGAAAATGTGGTATATATACACAAAGCAATATAACTGAGTCATAAAAAACAATGAAATCCTGTTATTTGCAGCTGCACGGATGGAACTGGAGGACATTATATAAGGTGAAATAAGCCAGGCACAGAAAGATAAATATCACTTGTTCTTGCTCATATGGGGGAGCTAAAAAAATTAATTCCATGAAGGTAGTGAGTACAATGGTAGTTACCAGAGCCTGGGAAAGGTAGGGGTGAGAGGAAGATAAAGACAGATTTGTTAATTGGTACAAAAATATGGTTAGATGGAAGAAATAAGTTCTAGTGTTCAATAGCACAGTAGGGCAACTATAATTAACAAGAATTTATTGTATATTTCCTTTCCCCACTGTATGTTCTTGGCACCTTTGTTGAAGACAAGTTCACTATACGCGTGTGGATTTATTTCTGGATTCTCTTTCTGTTCCATTGGTCTATGTGTCTGTTTTTATGCCAGTACCATGCTGTTTTGGTACTACAGCTCTGTAGCACAATTTGAAGTGAGGTAATGTGATTCATCCAGTTTTGTTCTTTTTGTTTAGGATGGCTTTGTCTCTTCCAGGTCTTTTGTGTCAAAGTAACTAGAAGAGAAAATTTTGAATGTTCCCAACACAAGGAAATGATAAATGTTTGAGGTGATGGATATCCCAATTACCTTGATTTGATCATTATACATTGCATGCATGTATCAAAATATCAAATGTATTCCATAAATATGTACAACTATTATGTATCAATCAATCAATAACAAAAAATACATTGTTCAAGGCCAGGCGCGGTGGCTCACGCCTGTAATCCTAGCACTCTGGGAGGCCGAGGTGGGCGGATCATTCTGAGCTCAGGAGTTCGAGACCAGCCTGAGCAAGAGCGAGACCCCGTCTCTACCAAAAATAGAAAGAAATTAATT